>JASANF010002611.1:22500-29419 GCA_030248245.1 Trissonchulus sp. WLG1_4 | reverse complement strand
TATTGAGAAGAGGTGTTTTTATTGTACGCTCTTTTGTCCGGACATGAGTAGTCAAGGGAGGATGGTACGATACAAAGATAAGTGGATTTTTGCCCAACATTTCGATTATTGGCGCCGATTATTTCACCAGGAGCAGTCTCGGGGTGAATGTATACGGAGTTCTGAGTGGCCAGTTTTTTTGTAAACTGTTTCTACGTTCACTATTAGGAGAGTACAATCGACGCTGCTGTTGGGTTTTTGTCTCACTTTATATGTGTGTTACTTACTTTATGAATATGCAGACATTTGACTCATTTTAAAACTCTGTAGCGTGTAGACGTGATAGAATTAAATTAAATGTCACGGATACTCTTAATATTTAATTCCTAAATGTTCTGTGTGCTCATAGATTGTGTGCAGAAATGTTATGTGCAGAAATTATATGAATTTCAGTTTTCACTTGCTAGCACAAAGCATAACACGATAATACACATTGTAGGTAGATAAATCGCAATAATATTCATGTTTACATAAAGAGACATCAATTTGTGAAACGTTTTATTGAATAACTAAGGCACGATTTCCATGATGATCAATAATAATTGTACCTATGTAAGGTGAAAACATTTTATTCAACAGTAATAATACCAAGAGTATGTAACGTTTAACTCTCGAAAAAAAGGTGAAACGCTCTGTCTGTCTGTAGAAAAGTGCAGGCAAATTCGTCGTCACTGAGTGACTGAACTCTCTCTGTCGTGGGTAAGATGGTTGGGGACTTTACTCCCATGTTCATGTGCCTGTCGTTTTCGACAGACAGACAGACATAAGACTGACTCATTTTCTGAAGTAAGACACCATCCATAAGTTTTCTAAGGCCTTTTCACAAATTATATTAACTGGATTAGTTAACTAGATTAACTTCATAACTCAACACAGGATTAACGTTAAATGATTTTTACTTTAGATGGAGATGACATAGTTTAGTTATTATGCAAAGTTTTATAAACTTTACCATGAGGAAGCTAATCATAGTTACTGAAGTTAATCTAGTTAATCTAATCCAGTTAATATAATTTGTGAAAAGGCCCTAAAATATGAAAATTGCTGAGTTATGGGGTGAGCCCCATCCAATATTGTCAGCGATAAGATTTTGGTTTATTTTTGGTCAAAAATAATGGTAGCTATGTTGGAGTTTTTAATGAAAACAATCGCGTTCTCCATCCTGCAACCGGCTCGGATTATATATCACCAATGTCCGGGTTCCACGATTAATCTATTCTTGGGCAGGTGCATTTTCCACTTTCGTTGACAGGGCTTGTTGGTGTCACTGCAATCGTGGTAGATTTTCAGCACTGTATCGATGTTGCTCATTATCATTGTTCTTTACCCTGTATCGTGAATCGACCAGACGAATCCGTTCGCCCCACAGCCATCTCGTAACCTCGACCTGAAAATAGTTAGCTTTTTGCGGCTTTTATTGAAAAACCACGATGTGGCGATGTTACCGACATTGATACCTCACAAGGCCAGGTTGTGGTTTTGCGGTTTTCAACTTTCGTTTCATCTATCAACAGACCTACAGTGGTCGATACGCGATCGTATTCATGTTCTGCTTTGTTCATGTATTTACACGATTTAAGAATTGGTATATTTAGGGATGTAACGTAAATTCGATTATCCGTTATTGGGTTTTTTGCTGGAAAAAGGGTATTCGGTATTCGGGTACCGAAAAGTCAATTTTCGGCCGAATACCGAATAGTTAGAAAATCAAAGAAATTTCAAATCAAGGCACGTTTAAAATAAGAACTCATTTAAATAATCCTTCTATTAGCACTACACTTCGACCTGAGATGTACACACAAAAACATGAAAACTGCATATATGTTAGCTAATAACCTCTAATTAGCATTTGCTTGCTTATAAGTATAGGCAAAACTAAAAAAATTGGAAAATGAGTAAAAGTCAAGTTTGAAAAGTCAAAATAACCACATATGTAGTGGTTACGCTCAAAGTTGCATGTTTCGGCATTTTTTCTGAAACTTTTTAGGTGGGGGTATCCCTTTTCGCCCCAAAAAACACTGTCCCACTCCACCCCGGGTAATGTACATAGTATTAATATATTTATATATACGTAAGTATTGAATTTTTCTGGATCTTTAAAATCAGAGAAAACTTTGCGTGACAAATGACAACTGTTCGTTATTCGGGATTCAGTATTCAGTTTTCGGCCAAAATGAAAAACCGAATATTCGGTATTCGGTATTCGGTGAAATTTTTCTCGGTCCCATCCCTGGGTATATTAGGAGTCTGTTTGTATTATATATAACTGTTTTCGATGTTATTATGCTGGGGCTCAACTTTTAGGGGTTTGCAGTTCCCACAGCTTTACTTTCCGTCCTAGAAGCGAGCTTCCCTAATTGGAAATGAACCGTCTTATGCCTCAGACCGTCGAAATGATCTCTATTGCGATTATCTCTACTTCACTTCAATCCACCCTTAGGGTCGATGGCCGTATGTCCGTTCAAGCGACGAAATTACCAAATAATCACGCCACTAATGGTGTATAAGATCAACTTGCGGGATGCGGGTAACTATACGGGATGAACGGACAAACGGCTGTTTGTATGAATCGACCCTAACTGGACTAGGTGGTATATAACATTATAAAAACTTACCTGGATCTTTGTCAACCAGCTTGAGTTCAACATTTTGCGCTGGCGCACTACCACATCGGAGGCGACCTTGAACACTGTACTTTTGTAGTCGGCCTTCGGTCAGAATCAGAGCAGTGCCAAACAGGGCAAGGGCAAGTAGAAGCTTCATGCTGAACACTTTGATCCAATAAATTGTGCTGAAAAGCAAAATATATCAGCGACTCAGAAGCGGTTATTGACGTAGGTGTAAGCACACATTGGGCACACATTCAGTCATAGGGGGAAGACGTGGTAGATTACAAAGAGTCGGTGCGTCACACCCCCCTCCTTTCCCTAATGGTTGACCTGTTACTCTCTCAAGATCTGCAGCTGCCCACGATTCACATTCATAGTACGTCGTATGCCTACGGCTCGTTTTGAAGGCGGCGGTTATGACAAATGGGCGGCTACCATACATACACGGGCACGGCACGGGGGCTGGGGGGGTTTTAAGGTTTTTGGGGGGACATTCTGGGGGGGGGGGGGCGGGTGAAGTTGCCTTTGGGGGAGGAGGTAAAAACCAGCAGACGCCTATGTATGCCACGCTCCCTTTTTTTATGGGTACCTGTGGCAGTGATGTTTGCGGGGGGACTACCACTGACATGAGGAGATTTCGGAATATCACCGCTACTTTTCTTATCTGTGTGTATATCTGATCGCTGTCCCTTAGGCCCGGTTCACACAGACGTAGTTTTTACTTTTTACTTTTGGGCCAAAAGTAAAAATTTCGGTTCATACAGAACGTACTTTTTACTTTTTACTTTTGGCCAAAAGTAAAAGTAGAAACGCGTTCTACTTTTTACTTTTTACTTTTGCAATCTAGCCAATTAGAATGCTCTAACAGAAGCTCCGCCTATTGAGCTTCAATTTTATTGGTTAGATTTGCATTTTGACATACAAATGCGCCAAATTCATCCAATTGGATGCGACATGCCTTAAGTAAAAAGTAAGCCTGTGTGAACACTTTTTCAAAAGTAAAAAGTATAAAGTCAAAAGTAAAAAGTATAAAGTAAAAAGGAAAAAGTAAAAAGTAAGTCTGTGTGAACCGGGCCTTAAAGTCACCCAGCTGCAAAATCTTAAACTGATTCTTAAACTAAAACTTTTAATGCAAAGTGGAGTATTTAAGCATTTAAATTGAGACCAGTCAGGTAGTGATTAATTGACGCAGAGATTACTGGACTTTAAAGTCTTGCCGTATTTTGCCGGAAGTAGTTAAAGCTATAAACAGGAAAACTGTTTTTGGTTTAAAGCAGATGTAAACTGAACATAACAGGGGGTTTCTACAAATAATCAGCCGTGATTATAGCTCTGGGAAAATTCAACTTACTGATTAGCTGTTGACTATTTGCAATTGCATGACTTTTGTCGTCCAGACCGCTGTGAAGTAGTGTCTTGGACTTTGACCAATGGCATTATTTGGTCCTGATTAAAAGCTGAGGACCAGGGTATACGCATTGGCAAATGGGATGGCCAAAGGGACAAGTATGTACGTACGATTGTTTGTGCATAAATAAGGAGAAATGAGTTACCAAGTGTAATTCGAAGACAAAAAACCCTTATCTTAAATTTAGCCTTCTCTACGACTTGGGCAGAATAAGTAGAATTTCGGGCATTCTAGTTGTCGGACATGTGTGATCGGTGAGAAATGTTGAAATCCTTCATGGCATGAGGTCGCATAAAAAAGGCCTATAAGTTTGATGGGGACGCTTGAGGTCACATATGGAGAGCACAAATTCGAAGTGGGGAAGCTTTGATGGCCTCTGGGAGCTGCAACCCTTAAGCCCGGCTCATACTTGTCCTTAAGGGCATAGGAATAGGGTGGGACATGGACAATTTTCCGTCAGCTAATGTGAAGCATTGACCAGATCAATTTGTCTACTTTTTTTGCATACAAACTGGACTTGACCCCGTCACTCATCATTCGAAAGTTGAGCTCATTTGGTCCAATAGATTCCTTGGAGTAGCTTAAGGACAAAAGGATAGGGACAAGCATATGGACGAGTATCAACCGGGCTTTAGACTCTTGTATAAGTTTAGTGGGGAAACGGGGCTTTTCCGTTTGTTTCTAATAGGGTGCCTCCATAGCCCAAATTTGAAATAATCGCCCAACAGCAAAATATCTTTCTTAAGACGATCTTTAACATTAAGTATCTTTGAACCCTAAATCTAAACTTTTGTATGAAAATCTAGTACCATTATTCACTACTTTTACCACTTACCACTCTGAAAATAGTACCTCTTTTTTTATTTAAGCTATCACAAATACAAAATGGTTTTGTATATATCTCTTGAGTTATCAAAGTCATTTTACTCGAAACTGCGCTTTTCTCTATAATTGGGCAGTTGTGGCTGTGTGTGGGGCGGACTTGGGTCGCGGGTGTGAATTTTCGACCAGCCACTCAACCCAACCCGCGCTTTGACACTCGTGGGTAACCCACGACCCAACCGCGCCGTGAAAGCCGACCTGCGACCCCCTTCGACCCACCATTCTATATAACCTACATACCTGGCCTGATGATTAATTGTTTTTGATGCCCAAGTATAATTTAATATTTCCTCTGTGTACATTTTTTACTACTTAAACTTCTTACTTAAACCACTTACACCATTTGCAGTAACTTAAATCAGTACTTAAACTGATTGGCATTATTGGGCTATATCCATATTTCTATAAAATTGAAAGACGACGTGGTAATTTTTTTAGATTTCGCAGGTCAGAAAAAATATTGCGACCCGCGCAGCCTGAAGTGGGTACCCGCCGGTTGACCTAACGCTCGAATTTTCCAACCCAACCCAACCCAACTCACGGGTACCCACGACCCGCGTCAACGCCTGGGTGCTTGTGCTTGTGCAAGCGTTAGTGTGCATCCGTCATAAATTACAATTACAAATAATGTATAGATAGACTATAGCGTATGGTTTATTAATTACAGAAGAGTCACAAATATGAAGCAATTACATAAGTTTGTAATCAATCAATTTAATGAATACAATCTCTATTTTCGTCCGCGAATTTTAGTTGCAAATTGATTTTTCCTACGTCCAGAAACTCGCCAGTATTTATGCTGGATTTCGGCAGATGGATTTTGATTCGCCGTTGGCACAGTTTACTGCGATCTTCACAGTCGTGGTAGATTTTCAGCACTGGATCGATTTCCGTTGATTCTTCTGTCGATCCTCCCAGCTGAAAATTGCCCTCTTCGTCGGTTCGACCAACTTCGATCTCGTCGTCTGGATCGATTCCTGAAAAATAATGGGTTATACAGACTACAAAGCTTGGACTTCTTCATGAAATTTACTGGAATAACACTGTAGCTTCGACTTTAGATAATAATAGGAATTTACAACATTATATACATGATGAAATTTTGAGTACTAAGTTGGCATACTAACTTTACCGTTTTCACAGTTCGTGCACAGTATTTTGTGTATCTAACTTAGAAATAATTGAGCAAACGAATTTTTATCTAATGCGTTTAATACTTGTTTCTGACATAACATCCTTTCATCGGTCGATCAGAAGGGTCCGTGAAATTCGGCTGGAGAGCCCCCCTCAAATTTGGAACCTGGTATCTGTATGCACCCACCTGTGTCGATGTCAACGAGTTTCACTTTGACATTGCTTGCTTTGGTGGCATCTGGCGGGCAGAAGACTTGACCTTTGACCTTGTATTCTTGTACCCCAGCATTCACACACAGCAGATATGCGCTGATACCGAGTAGCGCCAAGAAATTCATTGTTTCAAGATAAATCTGAAATTATGTCAGGATACGTTATCACGCAGAATCAAGCAAACTTTTCTTCGGAATTTGGTCATACATAAAACATCGTCTCGCGAGATGGGGCTCACACTTTTGTGAGATTGAGACAATCTAAAATAGTAAAACGTGTCTTACGTTGCCCACACTGTTTCTAGCTTGTTTCTTTGACCTTGAAAATCGTGCCAGTGTCAAAAATTTGGAGCATGCAATTTTTGACTTCGCCAAAATATCGGTTTTTCCAAAAATTGCTGTTTTCGCCCATGCTATCATCACATCTTCTGTTGATGCTTGCGGGTCGTCTTGTATGAACCGAAAAACGATTTTTTTAAAAACCTTTTCTTTCGTGGAGAGGTTAACTACCCGAGTTCTTGGAATATATACGTGGGCTGCTAGCACTACATAGCACATTGGGGGGGGGGGGGGCGTTACAGCACCTGGCTCGGGGAGGTGAAGTTCCCTTTTATGGTGGGGGTTAACCCCCCCAC
>JASANF010002611.1:0-20000 GCA_030248245.1 Trissonchulus sp. WLG1_4 | reverse complement strand
TGCCTGGTGTCTGAGGGGTTGGTGCCGACACCCTTGAGGGGGGGGGGGTGGATAGCCCCCCATAATCCCCCTATCTGCATCTATGCTTTCCACTGCAGCCAATGTGTGGGGAATTCGTATTATACTGTTTATTCCTCTTTCAGCTCTGTTCCCGAAAGCCCGAAGGAATTTCTGAAATTCCTGCAAGAAGCGCAGCACTATCACAAGCAGCAGCGGGTGCCCAGTAGAGCAGTTTGTGTTCACTGCATGTAAGTAGCTTAATTGTTGATTTGAGCTTATGTGCGTAGGAAGTGGCAATATGGCAGTACTGTACAATACTGTTTTTGCCCCTAAGCTGGTCGAGCACATGTTAGTGCACAGATTAAAAGAGTTATTGCACAGAGTTAAAATACTTTCGTTAAAAGCTACTTTTGTTTGGAAAATTTAAGAATCCGGTAAACATGGAACGCTAGCAATTATTCCACTGAGTTGTATTTCAGCGGCGGTGTCGGCCGTACGGGTGTGTTCTGTTTGGTGTACGCCAGCATGCAGGCTGTACAGCGGAGTGGTCATATGCCACAGCTGATGGCCCTGGTGGAAGATATGCGTGCGTGCCGCAAGTACATGGTCTACGAGCCACAGGAACTACTCTTTGCCTATCAGTCCATTGTATATTTTGCCCAGGATATGCTCATGAAACGTTAGTTGGGTTGGATGGGTGATTGGGTTGAAAAAAAATTTTCATAGCAGAGTGGCTCCTATTTCTAGACCACTAAGATTATAGTATCTGCGTATGATGATAGCATCTGAGCTAAATTTTTTGTTTATGATTATCCGAAAAGTGAAACCACCGAAGGATTGACCTTTTAGTGTTGAGGGTAGAGCACATGGATAAATGTTCTTGAAATTTTTCAGATTCGACTTACCTTTTCGATAGGTTTTTTCGTATATCTTCATGTTCGAGCGTTTTAGTGTCTTAAAAATACCATATCCCGCAAGTTTGTAGCTTATTTAAGTTTTAGCGATTTCAACCAAGTGGGTTATAATGAATTTCATTTTGTATGAATAAATGTACTAATTGTACTGTGATTTTTTAGGTGGTGTCCTAACTGGAAATGTGCCATTTGATCCCGCTGCAAAAAAGACACTCAGTCGTCATCCCAGTCAGGATTTTCTCACGGAGCGACCCTCCAGTACAGGTTCGGCCGGTGGAGCATCAAGCGGGTCACCGGTTCGAACCATAAACCATACGTTCACTGATTCAAGACGATCAAGTGATGCTGGCTCCAGTGGTTCGAAACCGGCTACTGCGTCCAAACCGGCAAAACCGGTTTCCAATGGCAGCGATGCATTGACCAGTTCGAAAACGACGAATGGTCGCGCTGTCACAAGTACTACTGGATCGGTGGGATGCAAGAATGGCTTGGTCTCAAGTGATCTACCTACCGGTTCGCCGAAAATGGCAACAAAAAATGACAAACCGTCGTCGAAAACCGGTCAAACCGGTACCACGGTGGCTGAACTAGTAAATAATCCGCAAAATTTCACCATACAGCCACCTGCTGACGGTGAAAAGCGTAAGATCACCAAAGCTGATTTTCTGGACAAAAATCGACAGTCCAGCTTGGCTAGTGAAACGAAACCGGGCGATCCGTTCAGTGGTCTGGATCCGTTGTGGACTTTGAAAAAGTGAACTGTGGTACAAATCAATTAGAAGTTTCAAAGCGAGATGATAAACGTGTATAAAGTTGAAGCACGCGCATATGATTCAATTTTTTTAATACTAATAGAAGTCCTCAAAAAAATTTGAGGTGATGACGACTTGATGCATTTTATTGAATGAGGCTCAAGCGTGCGCGTTAATTAAATTAAAACTTATTTTGTGCGGTTCGCCGTATTTATTTTGTTTACAATCATAGACAAAGGTACGTGTACTTTTATCCTGGCTGTACCTTGAACAACGTTTTTGGTGAACCATTCTCGCTTTTTTTACATTAATTTACTATTGTGATATTCATGGGTTGGATTGGAAGTTGCTTTATTTATTTGCCATCTGCATTTGTTTTTTTATTAGTGGGTCTTGATCAAAGCGGAATTAAGCGGCTTTAAACTTGTTTATAAAAAATGAAAACTTACGAATTCTAATTCTAGAAACTTGCGAGTTCATAATTATTTTGCAGTTTTCTTGTTCATAATTTTGTGCGAAATCAGCCTGCCGTTTAAATAGTTTAATATCCATTAGGCTGACGCGCAAACTGATGAGGCACCCAACCGTTTATGTCCGGCGCTTGCTAGAGGGTCTGAACCAATTAGATTTGAGCATCGCTGATCTGAGGGCCTCATTTTCGAAGAATTATAATTGTACTTGCTTGTTTAAAGCTAAGCCTGAGCCCAAGGCTAAGCTAAGATTTAGGCCTAGCCTAAGCCAAAGGGAGTTTTACGCAAGTGTTGTATATAGACTGAAGTCTAAATTAATTTTACTAACTATTGACTTAGCGATGCAATTTATGTATTTAACAGTGACAAATATTTTACTAATTGACGACTGACTGCTGGCGAATAGTATACAAAACAGGTACACGTAAAGTTTGCTTTGATGTGGTGTTGGTTTGTGGATATGCTAACATGCATACATTTACACTAATCTTGGGGGCTGGTCCTGTACCGACATTTTGACTGCCCGTTTCCCTAGTCAGACAAAAAATATCGTGTTTTAGCCCAAAAATTAACGCTCTTTGAAAATTTGACCAAAACATCGTGTTTTAGCTAGAAAATAAGCGTTTTTGAAAATGTTGACCTGAGTTTAGAGCAATTTTGCTTGCTCCGTCCCGTCCCTCACCCCGTGTTAAACTGTGAATTCTTATGTGGAAGTAAAGAAAAGTGGTACTCCACTGGCCACTCCACACCCACGGGATATAGTTTGAAGTAGGGGTGGGCGTACAACAAAACCACTGTAACAGTGATGTAGTCATTGTCAAGAGCAGAGTTCTTGGGTACATACATCAAGCGCAAGCCTCACCTTTCTTGTTCGTGTAAGTTCTTATTTACGGTTTAACAAAGTGCTGTAGTTCTGCTGTGACGTTGGCGCGTGATTATAACGCGCTGGAACCTTCCTCACTATTAATACTTTACTTCATTACGTTGAAATTTTACTAGATCTAGAATGACCTCCTTAGACAACGTCGAACATTGCACTTGCATTATTTACAATAATAATCATTCGCTTCGAGTTATTATAATAAGTACTCTCTCACGATCGATAACCTATTGTGTCATTCAGTCATGACCTCACTCTTGGATTGTTAATACTTTCGTCCGTTATCCTACCCTGCGTAACTGTTTTATATACCATTAATTTAAATGTATTTTAATTATATATAATCACTATTTATTAATGTTGCGCGGAAATTCATATCGATTATTGAATCTGTTCCACTGTTTCATCTCTAGCTCTGAATATTAATGAATAAATGTGTTTTCATTTTTTTAATGTTTAATTGTTGCCTACGGCTCTGAATTTAAAATATAATGAAAATTAGAAGGTTATACATTTCTAGTGTACGCGTGTTTGAAACGTTTTCCAGCTTATGATGACTATTAAAAATGTGACAAAATAGGAAAATTGAATCAATTTTAAAAAATATTTTGTCCTGGAAAGAATGACATGACGTCAGATGGATTCTAATTGTACGCCAAGATGGCAACGTAACAACTCGTAGCTCTTGTACACGTTTTCAAGCGGACATCTCGTAAAAGTCGTCATTAATTCTGGTCGGGTTAGGGTAGCGGTAGGTACATAATATTATGTACATAATAAGAAGAGACGATACTTCATAATCAGAAGAGATTGTATCTAATATTTACATGCCATTACTTTGTATTGTAATCAGTTATATTTATATGATATGCTGTTATTGAATGTATTTATTCTGTTTTCACGACACATTTTTAATCAGTCATGGCTTGCTTACTGTAATAAAATTATTTTCACCGTTGTATCGCCTGTGCTGCCCAAAAATAGTTAATAAGGAATTGAGTTGTTACTGCATAATGGAAACGTTGTTGTGTCAAATAAAGTAAGTTTTTCTTACGTATAGTTTATTTTTAAGTCAACGTAAGTAACTCGACGTAGACAAAACCTTGATGGAAGGACATTCCGGGCATATCTTTCGCTTACAAGTTTAATTAGTTTAGTATTCTTGGTTAATTAGTTTTTTAGTATTCTTGATTTAGTGCATTGAAAAATAGTTTACTTGGAAAACCAATGTATAAAAGGTTTCCATTAAAAAAATTCATTCAGCTTTTAAGAGTTTTTAAAGTAGAGTTTCTACTATACGGCTTTGAATATTGGACACTTGTATTTGTGGAATTAGAACGTAGGAAAAAGCATTTGCAGAATTTAAGAGGCCCCTGGAGCCCATGGGGCACGTCTCGTGGGGGGAAACCTTTTGTCCATCTTATGAAAAGGCTGTGCACATATTGCAGGTTTTCATAGCTGAGCCCTTCAATGTTGAGCCGTCATTCGATAAAATATTCATTCCAGGTACGCATTATATACTTTTTAGTTGGTTTCGGATCTTCACTATTAATCATGCTGTAGCACCTGTAGACTTTTTTGTCCAAACTCGATTGCACCAACAACCATCGACATGCAACCTCAGTTTCAAAATACCTAGCAGCCAATTTAAACTATTCACTTGGCTAAAACGTTTTGGAAAGCAGAAAAACTTGACCTTGTGATTCTGTTTTTGGTCATTTCTTTACCAGAAAAACTTGGGTAATTCATTGTTTCGCCATTGAGTGTGTGAGCAAAGAAAGACTGTGTATGGAAGGTGACAACTGACAACTGATAGCTAAGCATGAAATTGTTTTGGACTGTTGCAGCTATGTCGATTGCTCAATACAACGCCAGTCCAAGTAAGTGAATCGGCTTGATTTTCTGTGTTGAATTTAAAGGGTTACGACAATCGATCATTAACAGTGACGGTGGGTTGATTTTTAGTTGCTGTCAAGTGTCAAGGTAGTGGAGCCACGAGCAGGCAGCACTACCATGCATCTTTTTCCTGTTGTGCCACAGCACAACAGGTCTCTAATTTTGATTTCTGGCGGAATACACTGGGCTTGTAGTGCAATGTACGTCTGTGCGTTAGTTTGCTTTGCATATTAGAGCTACTGCGCGAGCGTCACATCATTGTCTAGTGCAAAAGTTACACTGTAAGCTGCAAAAATGTCAATGTGCGTTTGTTTAGCTCATGTGTGTCACATAGTGCGCGTGTGTCACATTGCTGATAGTACCAACATTTGACCAGATAATTTTGTTGGCAGCATCTTACATACTGCGAACTGTAGTCATTTTTGGTCATGAAAGAATGAATACACTTCTCACTCATCAAAAAAACAACCCATTCCTACATAATTTGTTGTAAATAATAATATATAATTAAAACTACTTCCAGTTTTTGCATAAACAACTTATTGTAAGATTGCATAAAAACGCATTGAACTTTTGCATACACATTTTAAAATAAGATAATTATCTGCTGCACAACAGGTTTTAGCTGGCCTGCTGGTCAGCTTACTTGAACATAATTCTTAATACTTACTGAAGGTTTTGCCGTAGGTTGGGCTTGTTAGTCATTGTAGTGAGAATTTAATGTGCACATTGTTGGGCAGTTGGCGAGCTACCGGTATTATACATATATGTATTGTTCGTCGGTGTCACACCATCTAACAGAGCACCTGTTGCCCCACAGCCAGATTGTTCCTTTAGGGGAG
Source organism: Trissonchulus sp. WLG1_4 (assembly GCA_030248245.1). Lineage (NCBI taxonomy): Eukaryota > Metazoa > Nematoda > Enoplea > Enoplida > Ironidae > Trissonchulus > Trissonchulus sp. WLG1_4. The sequence goes on along the minus strand of JASANF010002611.1, from coordinate 14,246 downwards.
TTTCAGGGAAGGAACAACCACGGTACCTTTCCCCATCATGACATTTCGGGTCCTCACATTACATTTCAGGAATGTTAGGAAGTTCACATTTTGGGAACATTAAGCACGCATCTCTTTTCTATTATTTGTTCGCCGTAAGTAACTTACCCAGGCTTCAAATCAGCACATGTAATAGTCGGACCCAAATTTAGATGTCCCTTTATCTCCACTTAAAATTAGCCCCCATTTTAGAGCCCTCCCCTAAACAAAACTGTAGTGAAACAGTTGATAAGAAAATGTAGTGCGGTGGTGCAAGTCAATTTAGGCAAGCTCAGGGTATTTTTTGTGTAAAATATGGTGTGTTTACACATCGGCAGCCTAGTTTACACAACAAAAAATTAAAATACACTGATTTACACAACCTCCCCCAAAAGTTAATGAAACGGTATATTTTCGTCGTAAAAATTACAAAAATTCGCTACGTGACGATTGCGGCCTGTGATCTCTTTCTGCTAACAAAATATAGCCTAATTTGTGACCCAAAAACAAAAAATCTCTAGTTTCTGCTCTTAAACGGCTTGGGATTTTTTATTTTAGCATTCATTTTTATGTAGAAGTGAAAACTCCACCATGCTGAGCTTGTGTGTGCGATTTCTTGCAATACTTCAAACTAATTTAAAAGCCAACGAGTGGGTTTTACACCCGGTTGAAAAAACGTGTAGGACCTGGCTGATAAAACAACTCTCTATCTGTGTAAACCATACAAGTGTACGGGGTCTCGGCCCTGGGGGTGACGGCTTGACTTTTTTAGGGGGGCTTGCCCTGACGTTTCGGATATCTTGAACTGAGAAAAACGCAAAAATTTTCAATTATCTCATTTTTTATTTTCATATGAATGTAGTTCGAGTCTCAAAGTCAAAAAATTGATTTTTCACGTGCAAAAACGGTCAATTTTTACCCAAAAATGCGAAAATACACACTTTCACAGATTTACACAACATACCCTTAATATACACAGCAAATTTTTAATTTACACAACATTTACACAGTGCAGATTTTGAAAAAAAAAACCCTGGGCAAGCTCAACGCACGTACTGCTGCAAATTTAATCAACTGATAAAGTCAAAATCGACACCTATCGATATGTGCCTAGGTCGTGACACAAGTAACGCTTTATTTGACCGGTTTGCTATGAGTAACAAAAGTCTGACAAAGTGACAAAAAAATGCTGGACACTGAGAAAAACAAACACGCGATTTCATCACGAAAAGAACGAATTGCGAGCATCAAAAGTACCGCGAGTAGTCACGAAATTTACGCCACTTGTTGTGTCTCACTGTCCAGCATTTTTTGGTCAGATTGCAGTGGGAAATACCCTGCTACAATGAGTGATTGTTGCAGCGGGCAGCAGAAGCAGTCTGGAAGCTGGGCCGTCTGAACCACGTGGCCATTGCCGTACCTGACATGCAAAAAGCGGCCGCCTTCTACAGGGACGTCTTGGGGGCCGAGAAAGTCAGTGATCCGGTGGTGCGTTTCCGTTCCTTTTTATTCATGAACGTTTAGCATTTCACATTAATAGTCAGCGATTTCTATAAATCTCCGAAAGTGTGTGGTCTCGTCTGGCCAATTAATGAAATTTAAAAAAATTTTAGATGAAATATGGTTCTGGGTTTTTAAGCTCCGAATTTGAGATAAAAATTAACATTTCGGAAGCGGATTACTTTTTGAGTCTTACTAGCTTTGCATATGTTTTAATGTCAATTGACAAAACACTGTAGAACTAAGAGTTTGAACAATAATAGTAAAGATGTAAGTAAACTTATTTATAAATTAACAATTATTATTACTTTATTTACAATAATTGAGTATATATATATATATATATATATATATATATATATTTAGGTAATTTATCTTATGAATTGTTCTAGGACAGTTTAAAGTTGCCTGCTTTTCATAATAATTTTGGAAATTTCAGCCCCAACCTGATCATGGTGTTTCAACAGTCTTCGTGGAACTCGGGAACACAAAGATAGAAGTATTTCTATTTTTATTTGATCTCATTTAGAAGTATTTCTATTTTTATTTGATCTCATTTGAGTATGTTTGTAAATTTTTATTTGTCCTGTCCCCGTGATTAGTAAGTAATGTACTAATGTTTCCATGTCAGAACACAACAGAAGTCAATAATGTGGTGTTAAATGATAATGGATGACTTGGGGCCTATTCTTTTACCGGATTAAAGGGTTAATTATAATCGGACTAAACGGTTTAAAAATTATGCTGAAAAACGTCGTTTCAAAACCTCCTGACTAAACGGACTTAACTTTCAGCGCGCTACTTTTTAATCGGACTAAACGGACTTAACTATGGACGCTAATGTTGAGAGTGCATGTTAAATCCGTTTAGTCCAGTGGTAGTTTTGGAATGGCGTCAGACTAAAATTAAGCCACTGACGTATTTTAACTCGTTTAGTCCGTTTAACCTGGTTAGCCATTCCAAAACCTCGGACTAAAATAAGTCCAGTCCGTTTAATCCGGTAAAGGAATTGGCCCTTGGGTTCGATTCATGTGTAAAGGGTGGATTCTATTCTACGCCTCTATTTATTCTCCAGTAAGTCCAGTTATAATGTCCTGCAAAATTAGGAATAAATAAAGCTACATGCGCCTGATTTCAATTTGTTTGTCTCAAGGTTTCTGGAAAGTAGTGAGTTTTCATGATAACTTGCACAATTTGTTGATCTATTTGCAGCTTTTGCATCCTCATGGCGATCGCAGTCCAATTCAGAGTTTTCTTGACAAAAACAAAAACGGTGGTATGCATCATATCTGCATTGAGGTATGGACTTCTATGCGTTTCACTGATTTTTTTCATTTATTTTCTTTGTGCTTTCCGTGCACAACGACAATAAGGTTGCAGTACTTTGAACACAGTATTCAGCTCCAACTGGATGGATTGAATTCCCGTAGGTCATTTTTGCCTACCATTGTTCTCAAAAATGTCGCTATAGATGAAATGACGATGTAACCCAGCCATACATGTAGATGGGGGATGGGGGGGGGGAAGACCCCCCAAAATTAGGTCCTGGGGGAGGGAGGGGGGTCCCGCCAGGGAAAAAAGAGGGCGGTGGTTCTGGAGGGAGTAAAATTTTGGCCAAAATTTGAAAAAATCTGCATCTATTTGTGGAATTTAAGCGATTTTTACCAAATTTTTCGTCAAAAGTTGTAAAAATCGGTGTTTTTTGGTCAAAAAAGGTAAAAATTGCGTCATTTTTGGGAGGGGGGGTCAAAAATGAGTTGACGCAGTCACGAAGGGGAAGGGGGGTCCCACCAAGGGGGGGAGGGGTACCCAAAATCATGTTACATGTATGAACCCAACCCCACGCCCACAGTGGTTTGCAGTACACTGGCTTAGTCCGGTCGAGACCAAGTTGGTACTACCAAGAGTACTACTGACTACTGAGGTTCCATTCGAAATGTGTCCGTTCCACTCAGTTTGTATAAACTTTAGATTAAGTTATATTTGGATGCAACATGATGCTACTACGGCTGGGACTCTTTTCTGATCGTTGCACTGAAAGTCTGTCCACCATTTTTGTGCCTGTTTTAGGTTGATAACATCGAGGCAGCCATGAAGCAACTGAAAGCCAAGAAAATCCGTTGTCTTGCCGAGAAGCCAAGTATCGGGGCCCACGGGAAACCAGTGGTCTTTCTGCATCCAAAAGACTGCAATGGAGTTTTGGTGGAGTTGGAACAGGCGTAGCGTTGGCGCAGAGGACTTTACACGACATTCTTTTAAGGTGGAATTAACGCATTCGATTTAAATTTTATTTGGTTGATAAGTCAACGTTATAGACGTGTTATAGGAAACGGAAATATGCATATAACGTCATGAAACGGAAGCTATGGTGAAGATACTTAACGTAAAGATACGCGTTATAAACAAAGATAGGTAATCTGATTACTGTCTGTCCGATTTGCTTTCCATAAGAATTTATTAGCACCTATTTATTTATAGGTGAAGTAAAACTATAAAAGTAAACAACGTGAAAAATCGTAACCAACAACTCTAATAACCCCTAGTGAGACATAGAAGAATGAGAGAATCGCTTTTCAGATAACGCATACATATAACATTTTTCCATCATATATTTCCAGATTACCCATATACATAATGTTGTATTATGGTGATACTGTCTTGTTTCTACTCATATCAGCAGTACAAATTAATTCATTTTTTCGGATCTATTGGCTAGTAAAGCCTGGTTTATACTGGGTTATATGGGGAATAATTGTAACCTCAGTACTGAGTAAACAAATTGCGTTACTGCTCAGACAAATAAGTTGTTTTGTTTCCTCATTTTTTAATCTGTATGCAAAAATTTAGCCAAAACGATTTTGTCGATTAAGCAAAGAAACTTTCCTTGTTTTTGTCCGTTTCTCGTGAAGCATTAACTGGCCTCACAACTGTCATTTAGTTTTGACTGTGTATTTTATACATCTAGTACATTCGACATATATATTATTGTCATATTTTTGTAGCATAATTTAATTTATTACTTCGTTGTATGTTCAGTTTTTAGTGTATTTTTTGTAGTACATACATGAATTACACAATTAGGTTAGGTTTTTTCAACTGTTAAGCCATATTAATTTTATTAAATTATCCTGCAAGCCATTTTGTCATTGCACACGATGAATCTTGTTTCTGATTTCTGGCTAATATTGTTCAACGATCCTAGTCTATTGCCTTACAATAATTTATGGTTGTATTTGTGGTTGGGGTGTTTAAATTTTTAACTGTAAAATTTAAATTATAATAATATATTGATTAAGGGGGTAGTGTCGCGAAAGCAGTTTTGCTCATAGGCTGTGAAAATAGAACTTTTTGTTTTGAAGTAGTACATGCAATGAGAAGCTAGTCCAACGCTGTATGGTATCAAATAATTACTGCCAGACATCACACTGTCAATATTGACAAATATTTTTGACCAATCGTCATTAGTAAGCCAGACATCACACAATAGGGACATAAAAGTTCGAAAAATCAAGCCAGATATCAGATTGGCCAGCTTGTGAAGTACACATCATGTGTGGACGCACAATTTTTTGCGACAAATAAGAAAAAAGAAAATTGAAGGTTCGTTTTTCTTCTGATTTGAAAATAAGCGTCTAGATTTTCCACAATTTATCATTATTGCTGTTACTATTTTACAGTTTAAGTACACCTTCACAGTTCAAACTAGTATTACTCCACAGCCGCTACAGTAATCTGCACTAAATTTTGTGTGCATAAACTACAACATATGTGCTATTAGTCTGTGTAAAAAAACTAAACAGAAAAATTGATAAATGTGACTAAAAAATGGAATGTGAATAGGTTTTTTTTCGTCATTTTTCCGAATTTGAGACATTATTGCAAACTATATGCTGCACCAGTTTTGCTGAAACTTGGCAAAATAATTTGCCTTTTGGTAGATTTTTAAATTATAGAAAGAACAATTTCTAACATTTTACTGAACAAGTTTTACAGTCGCGCAAAATCGACTGCTTTCGCGACACTACCCCCTTAAAACAATGGAATCGAAGTTGCAGCAGACTGTTTTGAATTCTTAAGTTTGACCAAAATTTGGAACCATGAAATATGAATGGAAACATCTGGCGTGATTTTAGCAGCTACAGCCGCGTTGTACAAATGATGGTTCAAATTTGTTTTCTCGTAATCAAATCAAATGTTTCATTTTGTGTCAGTGTTCAACATTTTTTGGTCAGGCTTTAGTTTTTGTTTGAAAGGTACCTAACCTTGCGGTATATGATTATGTATGTATTAGCTCATTCCTTGTTCAACTATTTCCATAGACAAGTTCCATTGCGTGCTGGGTTACTACTAATGCTTAGTAATAATAATGGAAGAGTACGAGTATGTTGTGCTCCTATCGACATTGCCGTTTGACGACTTAATGGTCGGGATTCACAGAAGTGTTTAACTTGCACCCACTCTACATAGAAAACGTGTCACGTGATTATATAAAATACAAATAAAATGTTCTATTACGATGTTCTATTTCATTCGAAAAGAACGTTTCAGACCAAGTTAGCTAAGCACTTCTTGTGAATTGCTAAGTTGAGTATATTCGTAACTGAGTTGTTCAGGAATTATAAACGAAAGTTATTTTTTGTTCTCTGAACGCGTTTTTGCTGAAATAATCTAAATTTGTCCGTCTGTGAAACACGTTTAGGACTAATTTGCGAAGTATTGTCAATTACGTTATTCTTCGGCGGATATTACTGGTACTATTCTGGATATTTTAAGTGTTTGTAATCAAATGTATTGCGTAGTAAAATTGTTGCTAGTGTCACTGTTTTCCAACTTTTCCGGTTAGTATATTTGAATAGTTCTAGTTAGACTAGCTTTTCAAAGTACCTGCTGAGAACTATCATAATGTATATATTTGCATTTTTATTGAAGTCTGTTTTGTTAAAAACCTGAATCCTAATACAATAATTATAACACAAATTGTCATTTTAAAATAAGTTTATTCCTGCGTCAATTTACAACGTAACAATACGTAGATACTACAGCACAAGAGAATTCACATGAAGACAAAAGATACACAAATGTATGTACAACGTAGAAGCCAACACTGTGTTGGTGAAGTCAGGAGAACATTGCATCTGCTTCATTTTGACTAAGATCTGACCAAAAGAAGTTGGACACTGAAGCCCGGTTCATACTAATTGTCCTTAAAGAAGTAAGGACAGGGACAAGGACAAATTTCGGTCGGAAGCAGTGAAGAATTTACAAAAGTGTTTGGGCTAATTTTTTGCATACGATCTGGATGTGACCCCGACTTTTTTCATGCGAAAGATCAACTCATTTGGCCAAGTAGTTTACTTGGAATTGCTTAAGGACAAAACGATAGGGACAAAAATAAAGACGAGTATAATCCGGGCTTGAGACAAAACATGTGATTTCATTAGGAAAAGAACATATTTCAGCAATCAAGAGTATAGCGAGTAGCTGCGAAAACGACGCCACCTGTTTTATTTCAATGCTCAACCTGTTTGGTCAGACTTTAGGTTAGTATATACCTACCTAGACTATCTCCGAGTTAAAAGTTTGAAAAATATGAAATTAAAATTTGTCGTAATACATTCCATCAGCCGTAAGTAATAGCTAAGTACCACTCCCTTATTGTAAATATATAACTAGCTTGGTTGATGCTTCAGCCAAAATAGCCTTTTGACCTTTCTCGACTGTGAAATACTGGATCGAGATAGTAAAGTGTTTCTTTGTGCTGAGGCAGGCGGTGCTGCCACATACTTAGATTTTTAGTGGCGTAATTTATTACTAGTATACGGTCGATTCATACTTACAGCCGACAGTGTGTGCAGCCGACAAAATTACGAAATAAGCACACCACTACCTATTAGCGTATAAGGTCAGCTTGTCGCGCGACTTCCGTAATTTTTGCCGACTGAACGGACACGCTGGAAGTATCAATCGATATTGAACGTCTGAAACGTATGGGGTTCAATACTGACTTCAGGGGGAAGGGGACTCCCGCCGCAAATAAAAACGTGAACTGTTTTTGGCCGTTGCATCAATCAAGCTCGTAGTTTAATAGATCACACTACTTCCAACTATACAAATCACGAACCACAGCTGACTAAAACACTAGATGATCAACAAATAATAGGCGTACGTTTAATCAGTAATCAAATATTGAGTACAAAAAATCTATTAATCAGTATTGCATTGGATAGCGCTGAAAAACGTTAGGACCACGAAGAGGCGGGTAAGGTAAATAAGGGGGCGGGGGTCCAGCCGGAAAGTTAATTGGCTTTGGAGAAGCATACGCTGAGAACTCGTGATGTCTTTTATCCACATCACCAATATGCAAATTAGTTACGGAGGGGTACAGGGATTGACTAGCATAGGTCACGTGTTGAGGAGGCGTTTGGCTGTAGGGCCCGTAGTATTCGGCGGGGGGTATCAGTTGCAGAGAATCCGGTATGACCATGGAGAGAGGGCGGGGCTTAGAACGGCTAATCAGCTTGCCTTGGTATGCATGATTCCCGCTGATTGGTTGGTGCGCATAGCTGATCGCCGCCGCTGGAGCGGATACAGCGGGATCCAGGTGATGCGACAGTTTATCCGTTGATTTGCTCAGTTTTCTGTGTCGTTCGCGCCAGCCTTTGGCAGCATTCTCGCCTCCATAGACCATATCGTCTAGTCGTTTCTCCGCTCGTTTCTTCTCCGCACTGTGCTGACTGTGCCGCGACTGCTTTGCTTCGATGACAATGGGCGGACTGCTCGTGGACGGTTTAGAGTCCCCGGATTTTCTAGACGGTAACGTCTCCAGCGGTGGCGGTGGTGGTTTCTCGACGACACACGAATTTGGCAGTGGCGCCAGCCCCCGGATGTAGTCGTACAACTGGTCGATTTCGTCGTCAGTCGTCACGTTCTGCGAAGAGCTTGAGTGAGAGCTGGTGGATGTCTTGGCTTCTGGTGACGGATTTTCGTCGTCGAGTAAAATCTGGGTCTGCGTCACCTGCAAAGCCATATCGTCCAGATTCGACCCACTGGCGCCGGACGACTCTAAAGACGTGGACAGTTGCTGATCGTTGAACGGGGTGATTTGATTCAGAAAGTGGGGCAAAATTTCTTCACAACGACTGCAGAGCTGACGAAATTCGTTTCGGCAAACGATCTGAGGGTGATTCGAGGAAGGAGCCACTTTTAAATAAGCATTCAAGGGTACGGTTAGGAATTCCCACTCTTTATGAAGCGCATATACCATCACAACATCCACTTGGATTGTCTTTTTCAGTCGAAGAATTATAGGGCTCGTTCCGTTGAGTCTGAGGTCCGACGGGAAAGAGCCCTGAATCAATCGTACTGTAAGCGGAAATCGCTTAGCGTCAAGCAAATTTTTAATATAATGAACTCCCGTAATACCGTCCTTATGCGCCACCGGGCTAAATTTGCCCTTTTGAGTCATTTTTAGATAAACACTGTCACCGCTTTCATCAAAACAGCGCAAAAACGCAACCTGTTTGAAGTTAAACTGTCCAACCAGCGTCAAAATTTCACCGTCTTCCACTGTACGCGTTTTGTAAAGAGATCTGAGTTCACCGTCTTGATCAGGCAAATACGCTTTGCACGCTTGACGCACCAAACACATTTCAGGAAATTTTTTCGTCAAATCCTGCACTGATTCGATTCCGCGAACGGGCTTACCATCTTCTGAGAGAATTTCAAAAAAACCATCATAATTTTCAGGAATCGCAACTTTCTGTTCAGTAAGCAGGGCCTTTTTCCCATCACCCTTATATTTCATAACATGAGCCAATACCTTACGCAGTTTCTGACGCGAATATATAAGGACATACGGCTTTAGACTCGGATTGGCCACATTAGGAGCACCCACGTTCATATACTGTCCTTTTGTGATCAGTGCTAAATGAGGCAGCGAGTATCGCTCAACAAAATCGGCCAAAAATAAATCATCCTCAACTTTCCAGTTAATTCCACTGAGTAAACTGTTGTGGTAATGCGTGAAATTCGCCATGTCAGAATTTTTACCATCCGTAATATCTACTTGATGAACCATGACGGTTACTTGAGGAATCAATAATAATTGCTATAACATGAAAACAACATCTGTAATCAGAACAATCGACATAAAAAATAAAATTAATTGGCGACAAATTAAGAATGTTAGCATGCGCTTACATAAAAACATTGACTTTCTTAGGAGTAGCGCGTCTTTGAAGAAAAATACATGGAAGCTAGAAATGAGTCCACAAAACAGGAAGGTTATATTTATTTACCTCATCAGTGGATTGAGAATCGGTGTTGAAACTAAAACTACGGACCTGACAAAATCACAAAAGTAAACCGGCAATAGTATTAAACGTAATTAGAAAAAAGGCACCGACTAATTTTGAAAGTGAAAAGGGAAACAAACGTAGTGCTTGGGAATCCTACTGAAATTAATTGAATTGTTATGCTTTGTTGGACAATTTAGTTACAGGAACACGCGTCCACCAAAAAATTGCCACATGCCAATTTTTTTTGAAAATTATATAATGTGCATGCGAATATAACCTTTTTGCTGCAAATTGCTAGAAAAACCCTCAATTTCCTTTCAGAAACGTAAATAATTTATGGGATCAAAGCGAACTAGTGTACATTTGACTAAAAAACAGAAACGCAGCACATATAAAATAAATAGTAGGAAAAAAGCGAAAACTTCATTTCCTGTTTGCATTTATTTTGTAAAAAAGACGTTTATGACGCAAATTTAATTTATAATAGAGTTATCCGGAATAAAATCCGGCTAGGCCGAATTTACACATGAAAATATTTCATGACATAATTTTTCTGCGATCATATTACGGAAGTGCGTAAATTTAGTTTCCATATTGACATGAAAATTGCGAAATTCCTGCCTATAAGTAATTGTATTTTAGTTGGTTGACATACAATATACTAAGTTCTGCCTAGTTTTGAACTAATTTTCCTACAATAGCAAACATAGACTGATTGCAGGTGTAATGTGACTTATTTCAATTCATGAAGATACCTACGAAATTATGCACTCGGTCTATCTCACGAAAGAAACCTGTTGCATACTTTGAAAAAATCGCATGACTATTCAACCATGTAAAAGTCACTTTCTATTTTTCACAAACAGAAATTCCTTAATTTTGTTTTCCTGAAAAACTAGTGTACACAACTACACACATTGGGCGCCTAATTCAAGCAATAATTTCAAATTCAACGCTCGTTACCGACAACAACGAAACTTGAGGCAATTTAATTTCTATACTTGGAAGTTTGGTAAAACGGAATTCGCGGGATACAAGTTTTTGGAAATATAATTAAGTAATTAAACCTTCTAGCAATGGAAATGTGAAAAAGCAGTTTCAACAGAAAACTAACAAAATGTGTAGTAAAAATGATGAGTGAAATACGCTATTTGGGAAAAGCTAAGGTTTTTTTAGTCACAAAAATAGGCATTCTGTTTTTGGTTACTACACCGAGTCACAAGGTAAAGTTGAACTTGTGCGGTTTGTATCTGAGTGGATACGGAATACGCATCAGAATCAGAATTACCAATCATACAATCTTCATGCTGGCGCAGACAAAAAACTATAGGCATATTAAATTCAATAGAAAATGATGACGATTTCAGAATGAATAAAAACAGTAATGACTCGCGGCAATGAAAAACAGTAATGACTAGAGCCGGCTGTAGCAAATCATAAGTGCTACAAGTTACAACCGTTAAGACTGTGACGTGTACTTATAGGTCATTACGATCAAATTCAGAGTAAATTACTAATGAAGCAACAGATAATATAACGATATAATTGTAAGAACTGCTAGCCTAGCAACAACGCTGCAACCGCCCCTGGTGTCGCCATGTTGTCTGGAGGAGGTTGTGTCTAAAGGAGTGACAGCAGCCTAGCCGATTACGCAATGCATTGTAATGCATAGGCAGACATTAACAAGGTGTCACCAAAGTTCAACTGTATGCCGGCAACTTTACACTGTGCTACATTTCATTGTGACTAACACTCTAGTTTGCTATACTTGCCCGCAGGCCAATTTTAAGCGTTTTTTAAGTAGGCCGACCGCCATATTTGCAGTAATGTTAACGTTATGACTTGTGTATTTTTGCTTAATTCAAAAACCTTCTGGTAAAAACGAAAGTTTAGGACAGAAGAAAAGTGAAGAAAAACGTTTATGTAAAAGTTTTGAGTTCATTTAACAGTTTGAAATGTTTCAAACTGAAATATTTTGTTTATATAATATTCACTGAATTTCACATGTAACGTGCGTTTAGGATTGGAATGCACTTTAGCGTGGAGACATTACGTGTGAAATAAAACAGTAATGAAATTCAAATTGCAATACTTTTGAAGTCGATGGAACAAAAAGTGTTTAGTTTAATTTAATGTTTGGACTAATTTGATTATAAATAAAATTGTTTCTAATCATTAAAGTATGAATCAAATTAACAAAAATGTTCCAAAACTAATTTAAAGTTTTAAGCGAATGAATTAATTATTTCGCCAGAAAGGATACTAATTTAATAATCCACAGTGAATCATTATAATAATTTGTCGTTTTACCGACAGGCATGAGGTGTGAAGAGAAACGCATAAAGGCATTGTCTTGGTCACAACTGTACTATAAAGCCTGGCACATAGCCACAGTACCGACCAAAATTACTTGCTACAAACTCCGAAGTAAAAGCAGAGTCGGAGCCACTTGATCCCGGAGTCAACATTTGATAATAGTTTACATATATTACTTGATTCCGGATTCAAGTGACTCCGACCCCGCTTTGACTCCGGAGTCTTAGCAAGTAATTTGTTCCGCACTGTACTTGTTCCTGAAAATATAGGGTCAGAAAGAAGTATAGAATACATGTACGTAGGTCTGCGGTTGCGCAGCATTGACATACCTACATGATTGATTGGCTGATGGCTTTGTTAAAAGGTCCCGTTTGGAACGTTCTAATTTGGAACGTGCCAATTGCAGTAGGTTGCAGGACCCGTTTGAGCCCTAAGTGGCCATTTGGGAACGTTCCCATTTGACTCCTTTTTTGGTCGCTAATGTGTAACACATCTGCCGCGCTACTAAGCTGACCGATGGAAAGGTTGTTTGTCATACTTTTCACATTATGTAGTCTTAATGTTACATATATTTTACATTAAACTAATCAATCAGTACATAAAACTGAGAAAATTGAAAAACGCTGGTGGCTGGTCACAGACAGCAACAGCTCAAAGGGTCAACTTTTTATCTGCAACAAAGCGAGGGCAAAAAAATGCCTTACATTCGCGAGTGCTTAATAATCGTATGATAACCAGCACCGTACGTGCTAATTTATCGCAGACCGACGTCTCGAGTTCCTACAGGAACAAGGAAGCTAGAAAAAACCGACCCAAACGTTGCAAGAAACTAACGAATTACCTTGATTCAAAGTAGGGTTTAAAGACAGGTTTAAACTTATTAAACCACGTGTATTTCACGTCCAAATTGCGTGATGAATTACTCTGTTTAAAAAGACAATATTTAGTTAAGTAGGGATACAATTTAGAAAACAGGACTGTCAAGATACGTCTTTTGACCTAAAAGTTTTGGAAACAACTAGTTTTATGCGCTTAGTTTCGAAATTTTCAGGCACTAGTCCAAATAAATAAATAAGAAACAATCTTTGATGAAAGTATGATAACATTTGTAGAAGAAACTCAACAGACTAGGTGTAACATTGGCAAATACAGCGAATAAACAAAGCTGAGTTATGAATGCCAAAAACTTGATTACTTCAGCGTTTGATGAAAAAATTACAAATACAACACATCTGAACCTAAAAAATGCACATGTACAATGCATGACGAAATACCATTTCGGGAAAGATAAATAACCAGCAGGTGCATACCAAACAGTGAGATATAGGGTCGGGCGGAAGTTGGGTTTGATCGTTTTGGAATATTTCTGACATCTAGGCAAATCCATGTTTCGCAGACTTTTAGGTATAGGCAACGGTATTGTCATTAACAACCGCTTATAAGTTTTCTCTTTTGTCTTTTATGCTGTTAAATTTAGATGCTATGTTAGGTTCAGTGCAATGTCACCAGTACAAGTTTAATCGGTGATTGATCTTCAACATTTAAAAAGTTGACCGTTTACTTTTAACCCAAGATAAACTAATTTGGAATGCATAACTATAAATGTTTTTGAATAAAAAATAATTTTCTTTAAATGTTTTTGTGACAAAAGCATACATATTTTTTAAAAAGGCATAGTTGAACTTCGACGCAATAGGTTGTATAATTTCAAATATTTCAACATATTTTAGATATTCTAGATACAAAATAACTGAACTACAGCTGAACATTTACTATAAAACATTTCCCTCCAAAAACAATTCAAGTAAGTAGCAGTAGTGTAAACTTGATTCTAAAATCCCATTCGTGGATGTAATTGCCTAATTTAGGCCCCAATATCCACTTTGATTTCGTTCGTCTTGCCATTTGTCTATACATTATATACAATAAATGAGCTTGAAATTGTGCACAACATTGATCTCAGCGTGAGAAAAGCTTCTCGGACTTATATACGTAATGGAAACATGTACATAAATTCGGTGGTTATCACTGTTACCAAGAGTACATAATGGGAAGAGTATGACACTCTTCCCATCGGCCAGCTTGGCAGCACGGTAGATGCGTTGCACAATAACG
>JASANF010002610.1:0-60482 GCA_030248245.1 Trissonchulus sp. WLG1_4 | reverse complement strand
AGCCCTAGCCTAGTAGCCCTAGTGATACAACAGATATGCAGTCGGTGATGCAGGCATAGCAGTTCTGTCTGCAGGGTGTTGTGTGTGCGTGTGCGTATGCGTTTGTAAACAAATCGATAATCGACACATGCGTTCGTCCGTTCAAATCTCCGACAGATCGCTAGGTAGCATAATAGTCTCACTGCATTGTACATTCAGAGTTCAGACTGATTAATAATTGTCAGTTGTCACTTTTGCACATTTGCCTTGTGATAAATGAGAGCATCGTAGCACGGAAAGCTCTCACAAGGCCAATAGCACAATTTTGTGCAGAGCAGATGCAATGAGGTCGACAGCAGTCAACCCATGAAATCCAAAAAAAACTGACATGTAAAAAACTTCGAAGTGATAAGAGGTTCAGCGATTTACCGCCGCTTCAATTAGCGTCGTCAGTCGTGCCAGATCTATGTACTATGTTTCGCATCTTGCCAACTCTAGTGCACCGCAATGGCATTCAAATTCTATGCCTTGTCAAATATTTTGCTAGCGTATATCATGAATGCGACAGACAGCAGTGGAAGACAATTATTGACATGCTGCTGAATGAATAAATCAGGATACCGGCGAAACACTGGAACACACTCAGTGATGCTGTTTAAGCAAGCAATTTTGCTAGCGCTGCACAAGACATGCCAAATATCAGATTAGGTCTTGCAGATTGCCATATCTCAGATTAGGTCGTGCAGATTATCAGATATCTTTCCGTCTGCAGTGTGAACAACTACCATTGTAGGATATGACTGCAAGACTTAAATATTTGGTGCTGGACAGCAAGCACCACAATTATTTTTATGGCGCTTGCTGTTTTATGGCACTGGTTTTGAACACATGACTATTGGCCGCGCCCAATTTTACCGAAACGGTAAAATATATATATATACTTTTGAGTGCTTGTTTTTTAGTTTATATATTTGTGTTTTTTATTTTTAATATCCTGTTGAAAATCTTGTTTTTGTTAATGTTTGTCTATATCTATATATTCCCATTTATATGCTGATCGATATATGAAATAAATAACATATATTTATATATATATGTATATATATATAATATATATTATATGTATAATAAATAAATTTATATAAATAATAAATTCTTTTCAGACACAAACAACATTGTATTTTATCTACTAGTATGCACAGATCTATTTAATGTCAGTTTTGTATTATTAGTGTGTTACTTTTTATATTTCTTTTTGTTGTTGTTAAAAAGTTTCGTTGATATAAGTTGTCATTGTGAATTGTGTAGTTTATTAGTTTAAATCATGCATGATTACCTCATCAATAATTACCGCTACTTTGCTGATCGATCTGATATTGAAATGCAAATAATTCATTTTTTTAACTTAAACAATTTTCAAATGAGTGCCAAAGTTAGATTTAATTTTGATTCAGCATGAATCAAAATTTTTCTGTTCGTTTTATTAGGATTAATTATTAATTAATTAATTAATTATTGGATTAACTTGTAATCTTGCGTCTAATTTGCATGTGGACTTGTGAACTGTGTGGACTTTAAAATTACACAGTACAATTTAAACAAGTCGCTGCAGTAGTGCTTCAGCAACAATATGCATGCTGAAACATGTTCAGGTTATCGCGTCTGCTGAACTGAATTCCTGAGGGTCTTATCCAAAATTAGATTTATCGGATTAGATTTAACTTTATTTCGTCAATAACGTAGCGTCAGTTAAACGTAAGTTACTAAAACTTGGCACACACCGAGATAATAATGTATGTAAGCCATGTAGGACAAAGTTTAAAGGTTATAGCAAAGTTTAGCCGGCTATATTAATTTTGTGGTGTGTTATTAGCAAAATTAATTTAAATCCAATCCGATAAATCTAATTTCGAATAAAGCCCTGAGATAAAGGTGCAATGAATGGGCGATTCATGCATGCATCTCCGTCATAAGTTCGCATCCTGGATAGTTTTCCGGCCAGGCCCGGAACGGGATGGACTTGCCTCATTAGTCAATAGGCCAGATCGTGGCCGAAAGTTGACGGGCCGTCGGCCGGACCACGGGTCTGACTTTGCGGACAAATAAGCTAAACAGAGCTGCAACTTGGTTACAAATTTGCAAAAGTCCTAACGTCTGAACGCTGTCACAGGACCTAAATTATTGAGCCATGTTTCTCGATAACTTTAACCTGATCCTAACTTGCTAAATTTTTTCCGGAAAAATTTGTTTGCTCAATAGGTTATTGGCAGTTTATGCGGTGGCGCTACGCATACGCTACGCTATGCTAAACATACTTTTTAAAGTCAACATACGGTGATACTGGTACAATTATTGCCAGTCAGAGAAAATCTGAGCAATCTCAAAAAATTTGTAGATGAAGCCAGAGCAGCAGCTTTTTCCCTGCAACGGTTCGGTGTAGTTGATGCTGCTTTACAAGGTTATGTTCCAATTCTTCTGGTCCATGGCAAGACTCCTAGAAGCATTGACGCAAGTTATGAAATACCAGCCGAAACAACTTCAACACAGAGTCTGAAAAACCGAACAGGAGAAATTACGATTCTTAAGGACAGTCTAGTACCGCAACATTGTATCAATTTACCAAAGCAGAATCTAAGGTTTGCATTTTTTGCAAAATGAAAAGAGGGTGGGCTTTTCGGTTAAGTAAGAAGAGGGAGGTGAAAAAGTTTGGTTTGATTGTTTTACGTGGGCGTATGGAAAAAATTGAAAAAAAAAAAATAATTTGATAAGAAATAAAGCATTATAAAAAAAGAAAAGGGGGGAGGGAAGAAGATGGGTGGGGTTCGTCGAAAGATGTATAATATGAAAAGATATGATGGGGGGGTGTGTTGATTTGAAAGGAATAAAAAAGTTTTGGATTTGGTAGTTTAATGAAGTGAGGAGGTAGAGTAGTTTGGTAGTCTGGATGTGTTTGTGAATGTTATTCTTGTTCTTATAAAAGTTTGATGTTGAATATGTGCTCAAGTTTTTTTTTTTGGTGGCTGTGTTGGGTGTGTGGGTTTTTTGGGGTTTCGAAGAAGAGCTAGGGGGTTTCGGTGTCCGGGGGGTTGTGGATCGGTGGGTGTGTTTTTTGTTTTGTTGTGGGGCTGCGCTCGCCCGGGGGCCTCTGCCTTTGTTTTTTGTTCTTCGGGTTGTCGTTGGGTGGTTTTTTTTTTAGTTTAGCAGCGCTCGCAAAGTGCGATCTTGCGAGCGCAAAAACAAAGGGCGATGGCAGTGCCTATGCTTGTTAAGCGGTCCAATATAGAAAACCTTGCTGTTCTTTTACTGCGATTTTGACTACACAAAATAGTAGCGATCGAAGACATCGAGAAAGCCTTCCTACAGATTAAATTACAGCTTCAAGACAATAACTTCACTAGTTTTTTATGGTTAAAGAACCTATTGGATCCGTCTCTTGAGGGCAATATTTAGATTTACAAGTATCGTAGGGTTCCATTTGGAATAGTTGCCCCTCATTATCTACGCCTTGGAACTATCAATCACCTACTCGATGAAAATCAAGGGAAAATTGCAGATATGATACGTGGTAACGTGTACATGGACAATATAATTTTTAACGCACGCAGTCATGAAGACATGGTACAAGTTTATAACGAAGCAAAAAACTATTCAAAAAAGCTTCAATGAACGTCCGTAAACGGACAGAAAATGATCAAAAATTCAGAAACCAGCTGCCTAGAGATGATAGAATTGCAACACCTACAACCAAAGTTCTTGGTCTGGTCTGGAATACAGTTTTTGATACTTTGAATGTTAAAACATTAACTGCAGGAAACTATCCAGCAACAAAACGGATTGTGCTTCAGCAGCTGTCAAAGGCCTTTGACCCCCTAGGCTTTTTATCTCCACTGACTGTACAAGGAAGAATCTTAGTTCAAAAGATGTGGAAAGACAAGTTACCATGGGATGAAAAGTTGACAGCAGAGCTTCAAAAAGAGTGGGATCCCATAAAAGCTAGGCTCAAAGAAGTCTCTGAGGTATTCCGGTATTCCGGTTCCGGTATTCCGGTATTCCGGTTGTTTGCAGTATTTTACGCTGTGGCGGGAGATTCACTAACGCCACATACTAGAATATGCAGCCAAGTTTCCTGTTTTGCTGCCAAAAGATCATCATTTCACCGACTTGGTGATCATGCAAGCCCATCTAACAGTTTTTTATTTTTGAAGCAAGTTCACCTTGACCGAGGTTAGGAAACACTACTGGATTTCTCAAGGTCTGACTAAAGTCAAAAAGGTTTTGAAAGGTTGCCTACTTTGCAAAAAACTTGAATGAGGTCCAATTTGCCTACCTAAGATGGCTCTTTTACCCAAAGAGCGTCTCGTGAGAAGTGCAGCATTTTCTCACACCGGAATGGATTATTTGGGTCAGCTGTTGAATAAACAAACTGCTTGTGATGAATATGAAAGAAACTGGATTGCCACATTTACATGTTTTG
Organism: Trissonchulus sp. WLG1_4; assembly: GCA_030248245.1. Classification (NCBI taxonomy): domain Eukaryota; kingdom Metazoa; phylum Nematoda; class Enoplea; order Enoplida; family Ironidae; genus Trissonchulus; species Trissonchulus sp. WLG1_4. The sequence continues at coordinate 56,029 of JASANF010002610.1, read as the reverse complement.
TTAGTAGAGCAGTTCATCTTGAGCTAGTCACAGACTGCACTACTAGTTCAGCCATTAATGACATTACTAGATTCATTAGTCGTCGAGGGACCCCGGAAACATTGCTATCAAATAATGCCTCTCACTTCAAAAGTGCAGCAAAGTATTTCAAAGAAGTGTGGAGTAGAGAACTTTCAGATGACGATCAGGCTCAAATGACTGATTTCTTTACGAAGAAAGGAATTGATTGTAAATTTATCCCAGAACAATCACCGTGGGTTGGTGGTTTTTTTGAAAGATTAGTGGGTCTTATCAAACGAGCCTTGAGAAAGACCCTATGGAAGACAACCATTAACGAAGACGCAATGCAAACCCTTATAACCGAAATTGAAGCAATTATGAATACGCGCCAACTATTGTCCCCTTCTTCAGATTTTCAGGATAGTACTATAAATCCAACTGATTTTATTGCCTCCATGTCAACTCTAAGTCTTCCAACAGAATACATAAGTGCTGGCCCTGACTTTCTGCCAAAAAGCTCACCGAACACAGTTATTCGTAATTAAGCCATTGTTAAAAAAAGGTTGGAACAGTTTTCGCGAATGCGGAGTACCCAGTACTTACAGGAGTTGTGAGCAACTCATATAAATTTTTCAAACAAAGCAATGGAGAAAGCGTGTCAGTCAGTTCCAGAAACGGAAAAATTATATTTGGTAAAAGACAAAGTTCCTCGGGCGAGATGGAATATGATCAAGCTAATAGAGCTATTACCTTCTGCCGACAACAAGAATAGTTTTGCCTTCGTTAAAGCTGGGAGTGGACAAGTCACCAGACGTGCTCTACGTGATTTAATTCCATTAGAGGTTGCAGTTACCACAAAGCTTCCATTCGATGGCGGGAAAAAGGTTGTGAAAAGTATATAAATCTAGTGAATTAAACTTATGAAAAAGCAAGACTCTCCACTAATGTGATTTACTCTTCCAATAAAGACTATGACTTGCTAGCTACGAAAGCGCCCTTCGTTTGCAGTCACCTCACAATCCCAAAATGCCCAACGCTTTGTAGTGAGGGCGTCATGCCAGCCCTTTGTTTTTGGAAACCTTAATTATAAACTTGACTTAAGTGTGTTATGACTAAAAAAGCAGTGAAGTTCTTTCAGTATTCAGTATACGGATTTTTTGTGGTAGTTATGTGCTTAGGAGCGCCTCAGCATAAACCTCGTTATCCCGATAATGAAGGCATAATCAATCTGTGTTATTTATGTTAAAAGATAAATAATGCCCCGATTAAGAAAGAATGAAAAAATGGAGGCGCCGGAAATCGAACCCTGGCCGCCTGCTTTGAAGTCAAGCATGCTACCAGTACACCATAGCCCCCGAGTCTCATAGGTCCTAATTTTCATTTACAACATTCAGTGGTACATGAAACCAAGGTCTTCAGATAACTTGAGTAACCGTAATAATAATAAGTAATAATAACGTGAATAGTTCTGATACGACTGACATGCACTCTAGATTTGAATTTGATTCAATTGAGGCTTAATTACCAGGGCATTAATAAATAAATTAGTTAATAACATTAATTACGAAGACAGTGGGCCCGCACCTGTGGTTCAAGCCTGTGGAAGTGCTGATAGACAGCTATTGCACTATGATAAGCAACCAAGCAAGTACATTAAAGAGCATTCATGGTGGACACACAATCGTCACTTAAATATTATTTGAATTAATTTGATGCGCATATTTGGATTTGACATAGATTAATTGATACGAATAATAAAAAATAACATTATTTTTATTTGCTTCTTTTTATCGTTTTACATGGCTAATCATAGTTACCAAAAGCACAATATGTTAATTACCATTTATATTCAAGAACAACAGTCGTTCAATAAAGCCCGGTTCATACTCGTCTTTGTCCTTGTCCCTATCGTTTTGTCCCTAAGGGTTTCCGGAAACGCTACCTAGCCAAATGATGTTTCGTGTGAACAGAGGCAATGTCACATCCAGACTGTATGCAAAAAAATTGTTCACCTGCTTTTATAAATTTGTCACTGCAGCTAACCGAAATTTGTTCTTGCCGCTGTTTGTGCTTCCTCAAGGTAAAGTATGATCTGGGCTTAACAAACTATACGTCCATTTTGAACCAACTACAATTACAACAACTGATCTATCTTATGTTATCATACCTGTCTTAAAAAACAGTGCAAGAACTTACGTCAGTAACTTAAGTAGACGCTGCTAGACTCACATCGTGCATTAGAATCTTGTTTTTGCACAGCTGTAGGTGTACAATTGAGTTAGAGTTACTTAATCTTTGCACTGTATGTTTCAAAACAGCTATACTATGCTATAATACTTTTTAGTGTGCACTCAGCAAATCCGTCTGCATTAAACTCCAGTATTCATTTAGTGCGTATAAGGCTCGATTCATACTTTCATCCGTATGTGCGTTCAGCCTGCAGAATGACGTCACTAGCAGCCTAGTGCAGTGGATAAGCCAACGCCTGTGACGTCTTTATTTCGTCATTTTGTCGGCTGAACGGCAATACAGCTGTAAGTATGAATCGACCCTTAATCGGTCAGTGAGTGTCCTTTACATCGTACTATAACATATATATGTACACTTTTATAAATTGTCAGTCGACTTAGATAAACCTGTAGCGAAAAGATTTGACAATTTTGGTAGAGACTTTTGTTCGCACAAGATTGCTAGATTTCGAATGATGGCAACAGTGCACACTGCAGATTCTGGGGAAGCTGCCAATGCAGAAAGATCGGGTACAAGCCCGGGCACAATTGGCTTGGCAGAGGCTTTGGGCAGGATAGCAACTTCGGGAAGTCAAAGACGGACAAAGAACGGACAACAGAATTAGCACACTGAGAAAACGCGGTGCCAGCATTTTGACTTCAACGTAACCAGAATAAATCAATAAATCTGAAAATTGCACAGTTTGTAAAAAATTGACAAAGTTAAGGTAAGGAGCAAAGTAAAATGCTAAATTCAATGTTACAATACATATAGTTGTGCTAAAACCGAGAAAAAGCATACTTAGTTGTAGAGAACTAGAAACCAGTAAAAGTTCAAATAAATTTCTTAATAACAATAATTTATTTATGTAAATAAACTAATTCAAAGGTGCCTGATTTTTAAAAGTGCGAAAACAATTCTCTCGAAACTGATATTGTGTTGTAAATGAGAATTAGGGCCTATGAGACTCGGGGGCTGTGGTGTAGTGGTTAGCATGCTTGACTTCGAAGCAGGCGGCCCGGGTTCGATTCCCGGCGCCCCCATTTCTTTCATTCTTTCTAAATTGGGGCATCATCTTTCTATTCAACATAGTGGCGACCGTGACAGGACGGAGAGGATAGGGCCGGGTCCTCAGGACAGCCTTATCCCCGAACCGTCTTCAGAGGTGGGTTAGGAGCCCCATGCCCTGGGTTGAGGTTGGCACTTCAACCCTTACGGTACTCGTGCTGTGTGCTGTATGGATGTGTACATAGTCTCTTTCTGATTGGTCCCTCGGTTATGGGTAATCCGAAAAACCCTCGGTTTCGGTCAGGGGTGAACCGGAGAAAACCCTCGGTTTCGGTTAGGGGTGAGCCGGAGAAAACCCTCGGTTTCGGTTAAGGGTGAGCCGGTTAAAACCCTAGGTCTTGGTTGGGAATCGTTCTGGGTCGATCGAGAAACCCTGTGGTTGCGGGTGAGCCAGGAAACCCAGGAGTGTGGTGTGATTGAAGTAGGCTTGGAGGCCTACGTGTGAATGTGCTCCGCCCTTGAGGCATCGGGTTCGCCCCGGGAGCATGAGTATCGACCGAGTATCGTTGCAGGGTCGCAACGATGTTCGAAGGGGGGACCCTGTTGTAAATGAGAATTAGGGCCTATGAGACTCGGGGGCTGTGGTGTAGTGGTTAGCATGCTTGACTTCGAAGCAGGCGGCCCGGGTTCGATTCCCGGCGCCCCCATTTCTTTCATTCTTTCTAAATTGGGGCATCATCTTTCTATTCAACAATTGTAGGTGAGCCCTTATAAATACTGTATATACTGAAAAAATTACTGAACGTTCACTTGACTGCTTTTGCAACAAAATCCGTTACAATTATCTGTAAAAAACTAGACTAAATTCCATATAGTTTACGATATGGTTTATATGAAGCAACTTGAGCTAGTACATAATGGCAAGAACTGGAATAATGTCTAACAAATCAGTCGGCAAAATGGACAAAATGATTTGCAAGGCTATTTATAAGTTGTGTTTCGGGAGCACTTAAATCTGACAAGGCTTAATTAGAATGATTGCTAATTAGCTGAATCTTCAGAATCGCTAACGCGGTCACTTAATCTTTTAATGGAGAAACGTTTAATGGAGGAGAGCCTTTCTATTTCTAGAAACAATCAACAGTGCTAATTAGTCATTAATTCTTACCACTATTTAATTATGTAATTAATTAGTGTAATTATAGTTTAAGTGCGTGATTTTCCTTTTTTTACGAAAGTGGAATCAAAATCCTTCCGTCTTAACATCACACATCACGGGCAACGAACACGTGTAAGTGTCACAAAAAATTGGAGAGGGTTGGGTGAAGGGGGGATATGTGAGGTAGCTTCTATTGTGCAATAATTAGTGGAGGTGGCAGGTAGGTAGGTATGTAGGGGGTAGGTTAAGGAGTACGACTGGGCACGGTTACAAAATCACTATCCGTGTATACGATTGTTTTTGGAGGCTACTTACTAACCGAATGTACACGCTCATTCTCTGTGTAACAGTTGACACCTGTACTAACCGTGCAACCTGTACACGGTTGCACGTAAGTGTAACGTACGTATAATTTATAAGTTTCAGGTCTCAGAAAACTAACTATGTACCGATCTGGCTATTACAACTAAGCTAACTTAACTGATATGCCTCCTTCATAACGGGACAATTTTTTATACGTCTCAAAAGCTAGTTTTTATATTGTCTCTTGTCACGCACATGGACGGACGTGTCGTTGCCCGTTTCATGTCACCAAGTAATCTATGAGCGGTATAAAGTATTCAACGACCGATTCAAGTCCCTATGTCAGTCATATGGCATTGGCGTGATTCTAAGCCCCTGAGACACCGGATAACCCATTCGTAGACAAAAATGGTGTAAACTGGAGCTTGTACGAAGCAAACCGAGCTAATTTGAACGTTTCTGGCTTTCTAAAAATCTGACGTTTGTCCGCTATTCCACCACCGCAAGCGATATGCTTTGTATGAAGGTTTTAAGCAGACACTCACGCTCCCTATCCAGGGGTGAACGTGGGTCGTGGGTACCCGCGGGTACTCGTGGTACCCGCGGGTTGGGTTGGGTCGGAAAATTTGAGCCGTGGGTCGACCCGCGGGTATCCACTTCGAAAAAATTTTTTCCGACCCGCGAAAACTGGAACTTGAAGAAATTGTCGACAAGGGTCCCCCCTTGGTTTTTATAGTCCTGCCAAAAAAAATTCTGATACGTCTTCAATTGACAAAATTTGGCCTAAAAATTAATAAATTTAAAAAATTTTTTCCTGGAGGCTGCCGCCCCTAGACCCCTGCAAACTCTATGGCTTACCATTCCTTGTTGTTAACTTTCACGAAAGCTTATATATGCTTGTGTAATATACTGTCTGATAGGAAATTCCCATCTTTTGTTTTTTAAATTACCTGTCGGGAAAATTTTCTTGATTACGTCTCCAGCTGACCAATTTGTCCAAAAAATAGAAAAAAACTCCATTTTTTTCTGGGGGCTGCCGCCTCTAGACCCCCGCAACAGTTTGTTTATTTACTTTAAACGACCAAATTTACATTTCTTGTCATGTAAGCCACTTCGCCAATAAGTGTAAAAACAATTGACTTCGGGGGGCTGTGCTCAGACCCCGCAACAGTTTAAATTGAGTTTAAATAAGTCAGCAAGGACAAGGTACGACCCCCTTTCCAAAATCCTGGCTACACGCCCCTGTATAATGTACGTTATGGTTATAGTGTAGTGGGTCAAAGTGGGTCGCGGGTCGGGTTTTACGGCGCGGGTTGGGTCGCGGGTTACCCACGAGTGTCGAGCCGTGTGTTGGGTTGGGTCGCGGGTCGAAAATTTTGACCCGCGTCCACCCTTGTCCCTATCCCAGCTCTGAGTCGACAACACTGCGAGCCACCTACCGTGCACCTTCATGAAAGAGGCGAGTGTCAAGTGTCAACTAGAAGCCCAATAAGTTAAAAATTTGAATTGTCAAGTTGCCTAAAACAGATCCAAACTAGTTTGAGACCCGCAGTTAAATAAAGACACCTAAAACTTCAGTTTCAGGAGTTCCTTCACTCACGACTGATTTTTAACACAAACGACTTCACGATGAGACTCTACTTTAGTCAACTCCTCTACTTTACTGTTTGCACTTAGCCTCTGAGACATAACCAAAATACATAGGTTATGTGTGTGTTCATGCATTGCAGCCACTTGCCCCCGACATTAAACAGCATAATTGGTTGTTGCTTTTTTTATAGCACTACGTTAAATACCTTAGCCCTCTGTAGTGACAAGAATTAAGCCGAAACCTGGTACCCGTTACAGTAACCAGTAACCAAGCAGTTACACAGTTAATATCCGTGTACACGCTTAGTATTCGCTGTCCGTGAATTCGGTGTCAGGAGACAAAAGGGGCATTTTTTACCAGACAGTATCAGCATTAGAAAAACCCCGGACAGATACAAACCACCCATCTCTGAATCTGCAGACCAGCTATCTACCACTTGAGCTACTGGGACAATGCTAAGCTGTCAGTGATGACTTTATGTACCTTGAGCAATAAAGCTCCGACACACACTATGAAGCACCACGCGGCAAATCACTCGTGCTAAATTGCTTGCAAGCAGCAGAACATTTTTTCTAACGTTACACGAAGTCGGGAAACGTATGGTGTAACTATTTCGACTATCCATTTAGAGACTCCGGTTTTACTATCTGTTTAGAGTAACGGTTACACTATCCGTTTGAAAAAAAACTGTTTAAGTTACACTTTTCGCGATTACTATGTTTTAACGTGTACACGCTGTAATCGTTAAGTAACCGCTGATTTTGAATCATGACTGTGTACACGCTAAAATTAGCGTGTACAAGGTAACACGCGTGTACACGGGCCGGTCCGTGTATTCGTGCATAAATTGTTGGGAAAATGGGGGATTGAACACGGATAATTTAGCGGTAGATTTTTAATTACGGGAAGTTTTGGGTCGTTGTAACTTTATCCGTTGTTACTGTTTTCAGTGTTGGTTTTAGAATGAAACGAGTTCCAAATTATTGAGAAAAAGTCGAAACTTTAAGTGGGTTACTAACATGTTGTGTTCGTATTTGTTGTGTATTTGTTTGTGCATTTTCGGGAAAGTTTTGTTTATGTGCATTGTCTAAATTTTTCTACATAAATTATCAGTTTAAAACAAATTGGCGGAAATTTAAAAACGAAAGAGGTGGAAAAGTGTACCCTAGCTAGGGGGTTCCCAAAAGATGTGCACTAGACACGTCGAGACGTCGTGGCCGCGCAGGGGGGCGCCTGTTGTATTAATAGGGCTTCCCCTTACTCGGGGTAGACTTTTCCGCAGCGTGTGAACTTCAAAATTAGTCTAAAAACGCGTATAAATTCGTCTATTCACACGTACAAGCCAGTCACGCCACGCATTTTATGTACTTTCCAAATCGGCAGTATTCATGCGTGAATTTGCGCTCTGCGCTACGCTTTATAGTTTTTAGAACTTGAGAAAGACTACCAGCGATTCAATCTACCTAAATTGTAGGCTTAAGGTGGTAGTGTCGCCAAAGCAGTTTTGCTCATAGGCTATATAATGAGAACTTTTTGCTTTGAAATTGTACGTTCAGTGAGAAACTAGTAAAGTGCCATATGGTGTCAAATAAATACTGCCAGACACTAGACTACCAATATCAAGAGTACATAATAGCTTCTCACTATATATAGAAGAAGAGTGAGACACTCTCCAGCCTGCCTGTGTTCTAGCACAGGCAGATGCGCTGGTCGTTTTCAGGCCACATGTTGACATTCTATGCAACATGTGACTGGCCAATCAGCGCGTAGATTCCCTGCGTAACACACTTTAGTATATAATCGCTGATGCGTTGATAAGCATTAAGATAGGGATAAAAGCTTAATAACTCATTATTTATTCACAGTCTGCTTGCAAAAACATTAAAAAAGGTTTGCAAATACCTCTAGGGATATTTTGGCAAACTTTAGCGAAATTGACTGAGAAACTTTTGAGATATAAACTTTTCTGAATTTCTTCAAAGTTTCTCAATCAATTTTGCCAAAATATCCCCAAAGGTATTTGCAAACCTTTTTAATGTTCTTACAAGCAGACTCTGAATAAATAATGAGTTATTAACCTTTATTCCTATCCCGTTTTATGATTGGAGCACGTGCACAGGCGTCTGCCAATCAGAGAATAGAAGCTCGCTTCTGATTGGCCAGTCACATGTTGCATAAAATGTCAACATGTAGCCTGAAAACGACCAGCGCATCTGCCTGTGCTAGAACACAGGCAGGCTGGAGAGTGTCACACTCTTCTTCTATATAGAGTGAGACGCTATTATGTACTCTTGCCAATATCTACCAATATTTTTAACCAATCACCATTTGTGAGCCAGACATCACACAATAGAGACACAGAAGTTCAAAAAATCAAGCCAGATATCAAATTGGCCAGCTTGTGAAGTACAGGTAATGTTTTGACGCACAATTTTTTGCCACAAATAAGAAAAATAAAAAATGAAGGTTCGTTTTTCTTTTGATTTTAAAATAAGTGTCTAATTTTTTTACAATTTATCATTATTGCTGTGAGTACTTTACAGGTTACGCACAGTTTCACAGTTCAAACAGCCATTACTCCACAACCACTCAAGCAATTTGCACTAAGTTTTGAGTGCATAAACTAAAACATATGTGCTTTTACTTTGTGTAAAGAATCTAAATAAAGTTTTTTAATTGTGACGAAATTATCGAATGTGGATAGGTTATCAAAACGTCATTTTTCCGACTTTGCGACTTCACTGCTAACTGTATGCTGCGTGAAATTTGCTGAAACTTGGCAAAAAAATTTGCCTTGAAACATAATTTTAGAATATATAAAGAACAATGACCTATCTTTCACTGAAAAAGTTTGATAGCCGCGCCAAATCGACTGCTTTCGCGACACTACCCTACGTTTTTGAGTGATGACGTGTTGTGTGAATAGGCTTTTATTCATATTTGAATACAATACACTTCTTATGCTAATAGCATTTAAATTTTATATTTAAAATTATTATCTTAATTAATTTCATATAATAAATTATATTTTTACGGGGGAGCTAACTTAGATCTTATTCGGCATGTAACCAAAATTTAGATTCTACTCATGTGTGGCTTGGCTTGCCTTTGTCATTGAATTACTGGAAACGGGGGGTGGCGCATGTGCAATTGGAACCGGGCTTATGTAGTGAGGCGCACGTGCCGTATAGGACTAGGGCTAGGTCCCCCTAAGTTAGATGGTTTTAAGCTAGGTTTTTGTTATTTTCTCCGGTTACAAAATTATTTGTTAATTTTATGTTGAATAAAAACTTCAATTTTCAATAAAATTCTGAACATCTAAATTGGTCTTTTTATGGCTTCTTAGGGCGTGTTAACTTTAGTAGCCCTTGGAGGGCTTTGTGGTTTTTTGTTGGGAAATTTGTGTGTGTGCCCCGGACCTAGTTAGGGCAGACTTTGAGCGAGTTAGGGCACTTTGCTCCGCTTTTCACCCGTTATAGCAAATTCCACTTAAGCTCGGGCGCACGGTCAATTCTGCCCATCGCCCCTCGCCTTTTTGGCCTAAATTCCAAGAGCCCCGTGGTTCCCGTTATAACTTAAGTAAGGAGGTGTTTTTAGCGGTGCATAAAAATTGCGCAACTAAGAATAAATAGCGGTTAGGGTGGGGTGGTTAAAAACCCTGTGTCGGTGTACGCTTACTCGCGACATCAACTACATCATGAAATAGGAGTTTGTTGACTTGATACAAGGACAATATTCAAAACGACGGCTTTACTAAAGGCAATACGGTATAACTATGAGACTAAATCGTATACTGCGATGACTTTTATATGGTCGTTTTTGTAGCAGTTGATTTTTAATTGAGGATTTAAAGAATACTAGAACATTGCCAGAATCATAGTTATTAGCATTTAAAGTACTATAATAGGCTGAGCAAATGTTTTAGTCATTATCTATTCGCTAAGTATTAGGAACAAAATAAAGGCTTTGAAACTGACTTAATTGTAAAGTGGTTCTAATTATTATTAAGGATCCCAAAAATTTATGTATTTTAATCAGTTTATTATAATCTATAGCAGCGAAAAACGACTTTAAAAGGATTATGTGATTGTAGTTTAATCATAGAAGTGAGTTTCTAATTACTTTCAAGCCTGTAATAACATAAGCATTAGAGCCGTAGATTATGGTCAATTTGAAATCAGTTAATTGATGTAATAATTTTGCAATTATTAGATTAAACCTTTTTTCAACCCTAAAGCGGCCTGCAAAAATTAACTACCATAGTTTAAGGCAGGGATTAAAATGACTCACTCAAAAATGAAGCGTAAATTTTTTTGACAGTTAGCATGTTAGGAGGAATTACTGTTGGTTAAGCATAGCATATACTCAGATATCAAAAAATGATCCTGAAAAAATACAAAAATAACTAAAACAATGCCTGAATCTGGGATATTAAACAGCTACAAGCAATTCAAAAATTCAAATAAAACAAGCACTTTAGTTGACGAGCATTTATTTTTTAAATGATGAACAGTCAGTATTATTTTACCGTTTCGGAAAAATGTAGCGCGGCGTGCACTAAAATTTAAAATCAGTTCAGTACAGTGTTAGTGGGTACTAGCAAGAGTACATAATAGGAAGAATATGACACTCTTCCTATTATGCCTACGGGCGTGCGTCCAATGCGCAGCGCGAAATAGCCCGTTTATGTACGGTTTTGAGGGGGGGTACCCCCCCCTCAACTGAAGACCCCGTACTCAACTGAGGGGGGGGGTACCCCTACTCAGTTCGATACCCCGTGCTCAACTGAGGGGGGTATCCCCCCGTCTTTAGTTGAGGGGGTGGTGCCCCCCCTCATTTCAAGACACTGACAAAGTCTTTGCGCTACCCCCCCTCAGTTCAGTACCGCGTCTTCAGTTGAGGGGGGTACCAGTAGTGTAATACGTCTGTATAGTAACTTAAACTACTCCAGGTCTCCCTAGTTAAAATAAATCTGTAGAGTTAGAGACCTACGACACTTCTATCCAGCTGAAATACTCCAGCTACTTTCAAGCACTAGTCTTACACAGACTTGTCTTATAAACCTATAAAGTCTAAAATTATCACAATATTCAGTCTCATAAATACTTATACTCATAACAAAGTAAAAAACACAAGAATGAACTAAATATCTGACAAACACAAAAAACTCAGTTTAAAAACTTTGTATTAAGGTGGTAGTTACGTTTTCGACAGTTTTTGTAACGTGCTATAACTTTTGATTGACTCAATGAATTTAATAGCTGTCTTTTTCACGTTAAAGAACTTGACAGAAATTACACTTATGCACATTAGCTAGCTTAAATCTTTAACAAGCTAGTCAGCAGACACTGTCAAAGTAGTCAAATATCGTGAAATTTTGCATTTTTTCTTGTTTTGCTTGTAAAATTGACAGTGTAACCCCTAACTAATTTCATTCTTTACACCAACATAGCCAATAACAGGGTAAACTTTAATGCTAAGTTTGGTGCACTTATATCATGCAGAAAAAAAGTTACGGACCTTTAATTTTGAATTTTTTCGAATTTTGAAAAATATACGAATTTTTGAATCTAAATTTTTTACGAAATAGGCAAAATTAATACAAATAAAAAAATTGACACATCAGAAATTGTCTAAAAAACATGTGAAATAACGCATGAAAATATTGCAACATCGAGACTTGAGATTTAGTCTACGGAAGTATATTTTACAGATTTCTGTGAATGAAATTGATGTAACGCAAAATTTAAGCAAACAAAATTTTTGAAATTTTAGTATAAAGTAGAAACATACATGTGCCAATTTATCCCAAATTTTGAACAAAATCCTTCTAGTAGTTGTCAAGTTTTGCGGACTTTTGTATAATGTACAAACGTTCAAAAAGAAACGTTACATAAATGTGACGTAATTTCAAAAAGTGAAAAGCGGAAGGATAAATTTTGGCATCTAAATTGAAGGTTTTTGACATGTCTGTGTGTCATTTTTTTCTTTTTTCAATAAACAATTGTTTTGACTAGCTACTACTTTGGCTTAGCTAAACATAAAATTTACTAAAAATTGTCGTAACTGGCTGAAAAATATTTTTTGTGAAAATTAAAAATGATTGTTTCATGCTATTTTAGCAAGCATTTATCTCAATATAATGTATAGTTTCCTAATTCAATATGCGTACTATAAATTATTGATTGAAAATTAATCGTAAGTTGTCAAGTGTTACTCCTGCAAAACTGTCAAAAACGTTACTACCACCTTAAAACAAAACAATTAAAGCATGTAAAGATCTTAGAAAGAAAACATCAAGGCACAATAATAAAAACTTTAACGTACAACAATTATAACACGAGACACAACAACACATTGAGCTCCAGGTGATTGACAAAAAATTGACAAATTTATAGAGAATCGCTTCTCCAAACAGACGCTGGCTGTCCAAAAACGATGTTGGGCACTCTCATGGTCAACAAATTCCCCCCCCCCCCCCCAAAAAAAAAACCCTCAGCTAAAACATAGGTAGCTTTTACCAGGGTTCAGTAAAAATATGGGATCACTCATGGTTAACAAATCCTCCAGAAAAAACCTTCAGCTAAAATATAGGTAGCTTTAACCAGGGGTTTCTCAGTTTAATGACTGTTTTTTTTGACAAACATAGAATGTTAAAAAATCTGTAAACTTGGAATGTTAAAAAAATACAACACAACCACATAAACAAGGCAAGATAATTATACTAAGTTTTAGGCTACTGCCGGAATGTAAGATAACAAATACACAACACTAAAGTAAAAAAGCATAGCAATACATATATCTTTTCCTAACGGAAGCATTACGCCCGTAACTAGAATCTATTGTTTAAATAATCATAGGTCAAAGATTAGTAAACAAACTTTTAAGAACAGGCATCGGGTACTATCTAGCCAGCATCAGCATCATAATAATTCAGAAAGGGCTCCGAAACACCCATAGCTACCAGCTACGATTTGAACCACTCATTTCTACCATATGGTATTCGAACCACCCATCTCTGAATCAACAGACCAGCGCTCTATCAATTGAGCTACTGGGCTCATGCTGAGCTGTCATTAAGCGTCAGTATCTATTCCAGTTTATTAGTCTCTTACACCCCTTACACTGTCTTTACACTGTCTGCCTACACTGTCTTTACAACGGCTCATGCTGTGCGTAATGTTCCCATTGATGGGAGGTGAAAACACAACATATACTAAGCATAGACAATAACAAATCAAATTTAAAAAAAACTGACAGTCCCTGAGCTCTGTCTTCTTTCTTGACTTCTTAGCAAACTTCTCTGGCCGTCACAACGACTCTAAAAAATAATTTTTATAAAACCCCTCAATATTTTAATAAAAAGTTATAATCATGTCTAGGCTCATTTTACTTATCTGTTTCAAACGCTAACTAACGTTAAATTTTATATGCAATACCAAATATTAATTGAAATTGAAAATAATTTCATAACTGAATCATCCTTGACGTTGTCCTTAAAGGTTAGCTCTACAGTATTAATTACCCACTCCTCATTTACATACACTTTCTTTCTTTTTCGTTGAAATTAGTAACAATTATCCTAACATGATTAGCTAATGCTTAATTGAACACATGACGAGCTCTAGGGACTTCATAAGTGGTAGAATTATATACAGGATCATACAAATCATCAATAATCTCATAGACATACTCTTCATCTTCCACCGATTCTTCTCCACCATCATTGCTCCTAAAAACATTGATATTTTTTTAGAAATAATATGTAAGTTTTATTGAAGTCTACTAGTACATTTTAGACTAATGTTACTTGAATGGTTACTAGTTACAACTTGAATAGCTGAACGGTGATATGAAAACGAAATACTTAATTTTCTACATCAGCAAATTATTGTAGACCCAATCTCTCAGAGTTGTTTTAACGAAAAAATTTGCAAAAAAATACATTTTAGAAAATAGCCTTTACTAACCGGTCCAATGCCTGCCCGAGGTCCAGTCCGCTGTTCTGACCAATCACCGCTTCTGGGGCTAACCCCCCTGGCCCTCCCGGTCGTCGATTTTGGGTCCTAATAAATAAACGTATGAAACTGTATATAAGTTTCAAACCTAAATTTAAAAACTCGTAATGAAAGAATGTAATAAATTTAAAGACTAAATTAACGTAACACTCTCCATTGCTACTAATGTTATTTTTAAAATATTATATCATATTATTAATTATTCAAATATTTAATACTATAATAAAATGTCAACTTTAGAAAAGCAACAATGAAACAAAACAAATGTTTGATTTTTACCTATGTAGGTCTTGTAACTCTACATTTCTTCGAGAAGGTGCCAGATTCGGGCCCTTGATTCGCCGGCGGTATCTAGAACTGATATTTGATATTTAGTTTTTAGACAAATGTTTTCTAATTGAAATTTTCTAAAAAAAGTGGTCATTTGTAATCTTAGAAACCATAGCTAAAATTGCGGAAAGCATGAGCATTATATTATTAACAAACCATGCAGCAATATTCACGTAAAATATTCTATTATTTTCACCGCTTAAGTTACATGTTAATTAAAATACAAAACAGAAGATGACGTTTAAGCTCAAGCAAGATTCAACAATCCTCAGCCAGAGAACACCAATCACCAGGACCACCAACACTAGTCCTCCAACTGTCGGGAGAAGCACCACCCTTAAACAAATGTTTTGGAACATTTTGGAACATATTGGAACAAAGCGTCAAACGAGTTGTAGTTATTTAAACGAGCAGATTCAACTCATATAGCTTGCGACTTTATCCATTGAACCATTAAACAGTTTTGTCACCAGTACATTGAAATAAAATACAAATTTGAAATAGTACCAATACCAAATTTCAGATACTACACACACTCACATTAAAAAGCTCTTTTCGTCAAGATAGGTGCCACAGTGCTGAAATAATCAAACTTCTGTTAAAAAACGAATATTAGATTAGATTAGATTAGATTAGATTAGATTAGACTTATTTCGCAAAACAGTTAAACATACCAAACAAGAAAAACAGAAAAAAGAGAGTAACCAACGTAGTAAGCGTGGGAAACTGTTCGTTTTAAATATGTATATATTTCGTGTTCAAAAGTCATTTAAGCTCGTCATCGATCAGCGTGTAGAACCGATTCTTTCAGCCATCTCTGCAAAAGCAGAAACAAGAAAAACAAGGAAAAATAACAACGAATACTATGTATTATATATTATGTCTATACCATACTATAACTGTCTGCAGGATGGGTGAGGCTGGCTTGGCAGCCATTAAAACACCCTCCAGGTTATCTGTGAAAATAAATGGATCAAAGGATAACATAGCATATGTGGTCGACTCCATAGGATGGGTTCAAACAATTTTTAGCGATTGAATGAGCCTTTCAATTTCGTCGATAAATTAAAAGAATCTAGATTTTTGAGAAAAAGCTTAGTAGATGGACTATTAACAACGTTGTTAGGTAGATTGTTCCAAATTTGAACTATACGTACACTAAAAAAGTATTTTCTAATATCCAAACGAAATTTAGGTAGGGCTAACGTTAGTGAATGTCCACGACTAGACACACAATTGGAATAAGTAAAAAATTCATCAAAATTTAGATCTTTCTTTTTATGCACAGTTTCGTACACTAATTTTAAGTCGATAATAATTCGACGAAGTTCCAAACTTTGAAGTTTCAAAATTTTCAGTCTATCTTTATATGGTACATTAGCTAATCCAGGTAATTTACGTGTAAAGAATTTTTGTACACGTTCCAACTTATCTATCAGGTAAATTTGATGGGGTGACCAGACTGGAGATGCGTATTCTAATATTGAGCGAACAAAACAGATGTACATATTAGTTAAAAATTTACGGTCAGTTGTTTTGAAATTTCTAAAAATTTGAGAACAGGTCCAAAACGCTTTATTAGCAATAAAATTGCAATGTTCTTTAAAAATCAAATTGTCAGAACTCCAAACTCCTAGATCTTTGACAGCGTGATAATGTGGAATGTTATGATTGTCAATTTTTAAGTTGATATCGACAGGGCAGGAACCAAGAATAAGTAATTGACATTTTGGTACTGATAATTGTAACTGATACTTGGTTGCCCATCGATACACACTGTTAAGGTCATCTTGAATTTTTTGAACATCATCGTTAGTTTGAACAGTAAAAAATAATTTTGTATCGTCGACAAAAATTTTTATTCTAGTTGACTGAATAACATTTACTATATCATTAATATAAATTAAAAATAAGAGTGGACCTTATACTGAGCCTTGAGGGACGCCACTGGTTACGGGTGCCCAGTCAGAAAAACTGTTTGCCAATTTGACTCTTTGAAAACGGCTACTTAGAAAACTTTTTATCCAGTTCAGGAGATTACCACAAATTCCGCATGCATATAATTTTGCGATTAGTTTATTATGAGGAACAGTGTCAAAAGCTTTGGCTAGGTCAAGGTAAATAACTGATACCGACTTATGGGAATCTAATACTTTCGTCCAATCATTCAGACATTCGAGAAGTTGAGTGACGGTACTTCTGCGGCTAATACCACCATGTTGGGCAGGGCAATTTTATTAACTGTCAAATGCTCGACTAAATTATGTTTTATTATTGTTTCTAGGCATGAAACTATAGTAGATGTTAGGCTGATGGGTCTATAAGAGTGCGTGGAGGTTCGACTTCCTTTCTGTTTGTATACAGGAGTAACATTGGCAGTTTTCCAGTCAAATGGAATTATAGAGGTGTTCAGGGACAACTGGAACAAAACAGTTAAAATTGGAGTAATAGAAAAACGAATTTTTTTGATAAAAAATGGTGAAAAATTGTCAGGACCAGATGAATGCTTGTTTTTCAATTTTGACAAGGTGTTCAGTACTACAGATTCAGTGATATCAATATGTTGGATGTAACTAGATAAAGGGTAAGTTACGTCAGTGTTGTCATCGTCGTTTTCGACTGTAAATGTTGAAGCAAAATAATCATTAAAGAGTTTAACCTGATAGTTGCTATCAGTAACTGGTTGGCCATTATGCACTAAGACTTGGGTGACATTTTGATACGACATACGACTATTAACAAATTTCCATAAAACTGACGGATTGTTAGAGTTTAGAATTGCGGTTTCAACGCGTAATGATTTCTAGCACACGATTTTTTAAATAACTTAACTGTCTTTTTGAACTCGCTTAAAAAATGCGGATTGTTTGTGGATTTATACTTACCAAAATTTATGCTTCAGTTTTCGTAGTTTCAATGTTTTATTCGACAAAGGGTTGTATGTTCTTAATTTTTTTGTCTTACGTACAGGTACAAAATTTTCTATTGCAACTTCAAAAATTCCTTTAAAAACAGACCACAAAATATTTACATCATCTATGTCATTAAATAGTATCATCCAGTCAGTAGAGCATAAAAAGTCATTAATTGCAACGAAATTAGATTGGTAGAAATTATATATAGGTAATCGAATAGAAAAAGAGCAATAAAATACCAACGAAATTAGATCAAAGTAATTAAAATTAAATTAAATTTTTGTTCAGATGCTGCTATTTGAATATGTTTATCGTACCTTTTCACTGACTGGCTGATTTTCCTAACACACGGGTTTAACTCAGGTTCAGTCTTGTATTAAGGTTTAGAACGCATTAGTTCACTAAATACAGTAACCGTTACTTCTTCATATGCAAAATTTAGACCCATACTGCTCAAACAATTATGCTCATAACTGTATTTAGTAATATTTAAAAAAACAAACCTATAGGAAGAAACGCTGGAGATTGCCATGCTTGAGTCGGGCGTAGAGTTAGCAGGAACGGAAGACAAGGTTACAGGGTTAGTAGAAAAAGGGGTGTGCGTGGTAGTCGAATTAACAGCAAAAGCAGTGTTAGTAGGAGTGGTAGTAGTAATCTCGTTAATAGGGCTGTAAGAAACATTAGTATCTATAAAGTTACAGCAGCAACAGCAACAACAGTAACAAAGAAAGTTGTTAGTGTTGTTAATAGACGTGAAAGGATTAGTATTATTATTGATGGAAACATTTTTGGTGCTAACAGCACTACTAGGAGAAATAGTACGTAAAGCAGCAGTAGGAGCAGCAGTATATGTAGCAGTCGTAGCACTATCAGTAGGAGAAATAGTAGTTGTAGTCGTAGTAGTCAAGGGGGTAGTAGTAGTAGTAGTAGTAGTAGTCGTAGTAGTAGTAGTAGTAGCAGCAGCAGCAGTAGTAGTAGTAGCAATCGTAGTTGTAGTCGAACTAGTAGCAGCAGTGCAGTAGTCTTTGTCGCAGCAGTAGTAGGAGTTGTTGTAGTAATAGTGCGATGAGTCGAGGTCATAGTTTTTAGCAAAGAAGCGGTAATTGGATGTTCAGCACTAGTGGTCAAAATTTTTGCAAAAGCCATGTTATTCAGAATGTGCAATAAAGTAACTGGGTTAGTGGGGTTCACAGTGACACTGCTGGTGGTACGAAGTGCTGTTGATGGATTCTTGCCAGTGCTTAAAAAATGAAATTAAATAAATCAATAAGAAAGTGAAACTTAAAATATTAACTAAATGAGTCAAATATGTTATAAAACTAAATAGAAAATGTTCAACTAAATACATATAAGCTTTGATTAAAATATACTATAGTATATTTGCTGTATATCACATATGGCGCTTGAAAATGTGGGGAGAAGTTGGTTCCAGGAGAAGAGAGAACTGCCTCTCATACGGAAAGCGGTACCGAAATAGTTTATGTATGTATATACTATGGTATAAAATAAAGTAAACTGCTCCCTACCATAGTGGTAATTCACAGATAGTTTCCAAAAAATGTACGGTATAACCGCAACAGAAACCATCCGAGACCCCACACTTCAAGGTTGCCT
This sequence comes from Trissonchulus sp. WLG1_4, assembly GCA_030248245.1. Classification (NCBI taxonomy): domain Eukaryota; kingdom Metazoa; phylum Nematoda; class Enoplea; order Enoplida; family Ironidae; genus Trissonchulus; species Trissonchulus sp. WLG1_4. The sequence continues at coordinate 36,862 of JASANF010002610.1, read as the reverse complement.
CATCGGCCAGATAAATATCCGTGAGCCACGGCAAGAAATTTGGCAGATCCTCACAGGACACTTTCAACGGCTCATCGAACACGTACAACTTCTCCGCCGCACAAACTTCAAAGTGAAAGTCGGAGTGTCCCTTGCACACAGATATGTTGTCCCAACAGACGCATTCCTACAAATTATAAAAACTCAAAACTCAATAAAATTTTAAAAAAGTAAGAACGTCATGTGTATTTTCATAAAATAAAGTAAGCCGATAACTGATTTAGCCTTCACGGATTAGATTAAACACACGTGTCACCATTGTAACAGACTTAAAATTTTTGACTTGATGTGACTTGTAACCATTTTCATAACCTTAATCTAAATCAATCGACAATTTATCTAATCCGTTAAACCCATTTCAGTATCCTAAAATTGGACAGCCTAATATTAACATTAAGGTACAAAAACAAACAAGTTTACAGTAAAAAATATAATAAAAAAGTACGTACGTGGAAAGCTGTTATATATACTTTCCTGTTGTTTACATAGCTATGTAAGTTTTGTTTACATTTTGCGTTCTTGATACTAAAATTAGTAAATTTTTAATTGCTACATCAGCAAAAAATGTTGCATAAAGCAAACAAATTATAATATTACGAGTTCAAATTTCAAAGTCTAGTTTTTTAAGTTTAAAAAAATTTTATTTTCGAAAAAATAGAAGGTTCAAAAACCAAAGTTCGTAATTTTGACGTTCTTTTAGATGATTAAAAGTACAATGGTCACTAAACATCACCTGATTTTTACAGGAAGTAACTTCTACAAGAGGGGAATAAAAAATTACGGAAATTTAGTAAATACCTGTATTTAATTCAGTACTGAACAACTTATACATGCTTATAAATATATTACGTATGACTACAGTAACTTATAGTGGAAACAATAATTGAAATTGATAACCTGTCAATAATTCGAATAGTAGCACCCTCTTTCAAATAACACAATGACTGTCACTCTAATACCAGTAAATTAATAAAAGAAACAAATGGACTGATTAAGATCAGTATAAATACAGCTGCAATTTCAGACAATTTTCAGTTCATTTTAAGTAACAATTTTTGCGTCGACGGTTTTGACGTTACATAGTTTAACTCAACTTATATATTGACAGCGACGCTGACGATCAACTTCTATCATCGCTTATTAACTCAACTTGTATTCAGTCAAATTTCCACCTTTTCTCACCGCCTTTTTCATTGATCATCAACGTACAGTAAGTGTTATAAGAAGACTTTAGTAGGGTAGAATTTCGTAATAAAAAGCAAGCAAAAAGTTGAACTTAAAAATTTTCAAAAATTAAAATGAGGCTCAATAAGCCTTCGAATAAACTAAGACGTTAACCACAATTTTCGTTAGTTCAAATTTTTTCAGCCGGCTAGTTGCGTTACTATTTATAAGATTTGAAACAAATTTAAAAATAAAACGTATACGAACTCTAAGCCGCATGCGTACTAGCTATTTAATCATACAATTTTCTTCGAAAATTTTCTCTAGGTACGCTAGGTAATGTTTGCTCTCTTAAATTCTTATCAAGCTTCCAAACAAAGAAGAAGCTTGATAAGAAGAGTATACACACATTAAACAGCATGAGATTTTAAAGGGGGAGCCCTAAGTAAGTAAAACACAAATAAAATGTCACCGGGGGGGTGATGATAAGACCAGTTATAAAAACTTTGTTTAATTAAAAAATCAAATAACAAAGTTATCCTAAAAAAGCACATGTGCGTGGGTGGTTTGCCCTCCCTACAGTGTCGGCTTAAACCCAGATGAGTTGACTCAACACCTTTTTGGTAGTGGATCACGAGGGTAAAATAGTTATATATTCAAAATAACAACGAACTTGAAATAGTTACTCAACAGCAAAAAAATATTTCACGAAGGTAAAAAAACATTAGCAGTAAACCATAGACGGAGGCGATATAAACAGCTATCACTAAGTACACTAGATTACATGAAAAATTTACAATTACGTAAAAATTAAACTTTATTTCCTTTACTTTCTAGATGAAAATCTTGGTTGCTCAGTACCTGAACAGTCAGACAATATTGCGTCAAAATACGTATCAATTCACAAAAATACAAAAATTCACTAAATGGAACGCGAAAGGTTTTCAAGTAGCTCGAGCAACCCCTACGATCAAGACTATATTTGAAAGAATAGGCGACAAAGTCATTCCAAGAGAATTGTGTGTCGTGTCAAAACTGCTCAGCGAGTCTATAGTTGCAAATCCGTGTTTGTGGGGGATTGGGTCAGGAGCTGGAGGTGACCCTCAATCCTATACATACGTATTTTACAAGAAAGGACATGAAGGTATATGCCTCCAAGACTATATAACAGAGAACGGCCCCTTCTCAGAAACTGACACCAAAATATTCATCGTCCAGCTGTATGACGATGTAAACAGACTGTTGAAACGTCAAAAAATTGCTCATGTCGATATTCACACCTCAAACATTTTAATACGACCGCAGGAAAAACGACCTTTACTGATGGGATTTGATACGGCTGTGCATTTAAGCACATGTTCAGATAACACACCAATCCGTTCAGAAGCAGTTGACGTTAAAGCACAGTACTTCAATAATACTTCTACAATCACTCTCGGCACCTGCTTATCTTTCAAGATGGAAAACCTAGCATATTTTATGCTCACTGGCCAAAACTATCGTGACATTGATTGTAATGACATTGGAAAATGGCCCTTGGACGTCAGCTATTCTACTCGGAGATTCATTATCGCATGTAGTAGAAAAAACAACTAAACCAAATTTTTCAAAATACCGAAAACTATTTGGTTTAAGGACTCGTCAATGCAATACAGCGATTTTATTCGCAGAAATCTTTTTCAAACCCTCGACGACCAAGTTAATGTTTGAGCTTCATATAGATAACGAACACAAACATGAACATGAATTTAGTTTGAATTAAATATGTATGAACATGTCACCGTTGAATAAAAGTTTCCAGATGAGTATAAACAATATGTATAAATATATTAATATATATATATGTATATATACTATATTAATATATAGTTCCATACCTTTCGAAAAACTTTTGTTTCCAAAGGCAGCAGATTTTTTTGATTCCACCAAACGCAGCCGATTTATTCTTGGAGTGCGTATGTGACCCTGTAGCTTTAGTCAGTAACCCCCGGCTTTACTGAAATACAAAAACTTAATTTCTACCCCTGCCCTCTATTACACCCTCTTGAGTAGACTGCCATAAATATATATGCTTGATTGATACATGTATATACTTGAAAATGGTAGAAGTTTGAAACGTGATGCATCAAATAATGGAATTTTATATCCTATTTAAGCTCGAAAAATTGAATCCAAAATGGGGAAAATTTAGTTCTTTTTTTTAAATTGCCAAAATTGAGTTGCTTAACGTTTACCAGTTTTACCGTTTACGTTAACGCTTAGGTCACGCTAAAAATAAAACAGATAGGCTCAACCGTTCAAAAAGCATTAAAAAACAAGCGAAATAACTAAATTAGTAGAGAAACACAAACTGACCACCAAGTAAACATGTGACTAATATTTTCAAGATACGATAACTTCAAGTTTAACTTGACTTTATTTATTATATACAGGATTTTTGAACATGGAAGACTTATATTGGCTAAACGCTAAACCCACTCCAATAATAAACAATAACCAAGTTCATAACTACTTATGCTCAACACTAAATTAAAAATTACTTCAAAATACAAATAATTTTTAAACTACTGAAACTCTGAACTCTCAAGAATAAATAAATACAATTGCACGCCTATTAAGTGTTACGATGCCGTGTCAAAAATATCAGAAAAAAAGTATATTGTATATAAAAAATAATGAGTATAGTGATAACAAGATTTATCAGCTACGAGTTACGACAAGCCTGAAGCTTAATTTGGATCTAAACCATCGATTCTGTTTTTGAAATCAATATAAAATCAGCCGATAATCAATCTCTACTTGTTACCTTTCTGTTCTATGCAATTAAACATGACAGCTTTACACACCATTATATATCCGGTACATGACAGCTATGATTTTGGTATTCCTGAATTTCAGTCCACTAAATTCGAACGGCCTTAATTTAGGCTTGGGCTTAGGCTTAGTATGGGGCTTAGGCTTAGGGTTAGTATCAGGCTTCGGCTTAGGGCTTCGGCTTAGTGTGGGGCTTAGGCTTAGGCTTAGTATCAGGCTTAGGCTTAGGCTCAGGCTTAGGCAATAAAAAATAGAAATTTTCAGGAAAAATTCTGCCAGCTTAACCTAGAGAATCCTGCCAGTTAGGCCTCGACAATGCCTTAAAACATCATAACGCACTCAAAACTGTCCAAAAAAAAGATTATAGCCAGTTTTGGCTTCAAATTTTGGCCTACGTCCATTTTCAAAACACCATTTTCAACAAATGCTAATTTCAAGGGGGTCATATCTCTTGGGGTAAATGCAGTTGGGGGGGATAGTGGACCATTTTTTAAGTAGAGCACCTTGAGGGAAAGCATTTTTGCTTCAAGAACCCCTATTTTATTTTTTGAATTTTCTGAGATACGACCCCCCGAAATCTGAACCCTCAGTGACTGACGTTTTCGCAATTTTTTTCCAAAGCTCTTGTTTTTTCCGTTCTAATCGTGTCTAAATGGTGTCAGATTTTTGTTTACAATGTTTTAGAATCAAAACAAAGGCTCTTTCACCGGGTTCCTGCCGAAAAATTGGCCAAATTCGCCAGAAACGTAAAATTTTTGACCAAATTCAAACTTGGCCTTAATTTAGGCTTGGGCTTAGGCTTAGGCTTAGGCTTAGGCTTAGGGCTTAGGCTTAGTATGGGGCTTAGGCTTAGGCTTAGTATCAGGCTTAGGCTTAGGCTTAGGTTCAGGCTTAGGCTTAGGCTCAGGCTTAGGCAATAAAAAATCGAAATTTTCAGAAAAAATCCTGCCAGCTTAGCCTAGAGAATCCTGCCAACTAACCCTGGACGATGCCTTAAAGCATCATAACGCACTCAAAACTATCCAAGAACAAAGATAATAGCCATTTTTGGCTTCGAACTTTGGCCTACGTTCACTTCCAAAAACACTGAAAATGCAATTTTCAATGGGTCATAGCTCAGAAAATCCAAATTTGTGGATAGGGTTTCTATTACAAAAAATGCTTTCCCTCAAGGTGCTCTACTCAAAAAATAGGTCCACTATTCCCCCCAAACTGCACTTGATTCTATTGTTTTTACACTAACCAAAAAATGTGAAAATTTTGGTTTTCTTGTGAATGTACAAAAGTAATTTTTTAACGAGCATATTTTCATAATTACCCATAGATATGCATTACTCAGTGATAAAATTAATGCGAAAAATAAACATTTTTTATTTATTTTAAAACAAGGGACAAAAGTAAATGTAACAAAATTTTTAGTTGAGAGGAGCAAAAAACAGTTTTATATATCTATCACTACGCATAGTGATGATATGAATGAATGAAATAATTTAAATTATCAGTAAATTATAAGTAACAAGCCGACAGGACACTACATAACCCAAACAATTTTTTATGTTGCAACGATGTAAGCCAGACAATTTTCGGCATTGTAATTAAAGTCAAACTATTTTCGAAATTGTTGTAACGAAAAAATGTTATGACAAAAACTGCAACAAAAAACTTAAAAAAACATTTTTTGTTGCAGGATGGATCCATTTGCCATTATCACCATTACAGAAATCGGCGTTCCAAACTTTGGTAGTGTGCCGATGGAGGCCGCCATAATCATTTGTGCCGCCTCCGGCGAAGCATTATTTCGGGCGTACTGGCGTATTAAACCGCCTCAAACACTAGAGAACTTAGCCCCAGAGCAGCGTGACCAAATTTACTATTGCTTAGCCAGCAATGGTTTAGCTTGGAATCCAGATTCTGCAGCCAATACCTACAGTTTTGTCATGCAAAACATATTCGAATTGCTTTTGATTTACGAAATCGTGCATATATACACGAAGGGGACTCCTCAGCAAACGGAAATCCAGAAAGTTGTGGACAGAAACAACGTTCTGGCGGATGTCACCGATGTCACTGACATTGGCATGCCTAAACTTCAACATTACACTGTAGTTCGAGACCAGTGGTGTCAAGAGCATAAGTTGAAGTCGCAAAAAGTTGCGGTCACCTACTCGATGCAACGCTGCTGCCAAATTCAACACTTTCTACTAAACTATATCCTAAATGATGAAGAGTACGTTTCTAACTTTTTAAGTGCTATCATGTATATTTGACTTTATTTATTCTCAAGTCACTTACTATTATTCTCAAGTCACTTACTAATATAGTAACACGTCATAAAACTTTTCTAAATTTATTTAATCAAGCTTCAAACATATTTTTAACAGCAATATAGTATAGTAAAGTATTACGTGTGCAAAAAAATACAAAATAAAAGAAGAGCAGAATGTATAAAATGTATCAGAAATACAACCGGTTTAATAATAAAGCAATATTACAAACTTTTATAAATTTTGTTTCAGATCGGAATCAGAAGAGTGAAAACTATTCGAACAACTTCTTCCAAGCTAGCTTTCTACTACCGGTGAGTACAATTTCATCTGTTTTTTTTATTTGGTAGTTTGCCTTTACCAAAAATTGTCATGGGTGTATTGATACTTTGGAGATATTGTGCAAATTCTGCGTAATCAATGGGTCTAGTTTGTGAAGGAGATGTTAGAGGAGTTACAGTATATTTAATCAAGTCAATAAAATTGCTAAATTCCTTTCGTTCTCCATCATGAGCTTGAAAATTGGCATTTCCATTTTCATTAACTTTAATTTTACGCTTTATCCAATGAAGTAAATGCTTGGCCTTAGATTTGCAGTTTTTTTGGAATAAATTCAAGAGTGGAATTGACATCAATATCTTCAGAATCGAAAGAATTATTTTCATGTTTCAATATAGTCAGTAACTGTTCTTTTTTATGTTCACTACTTTTGGTTTTATCATTCAGAATTTTCAAAACATTTTTTCAAAGTCATCATAACTTGCACTATCTGGTAAATCAGTATCGGGTACCAGAAAAAAACGCTTATGAGACGCCACACAAATAGCTTTGTGTTAACGTACACAATAATTTTAGCAATTTAATGTTTGCTTTAAGTACCTGGTTTTTTATCCTAATGGCAGTAGTTTTATTACTTAACTTTTTCAACTGAGTCTTGAATGGTTTAAAGCTTGCTATTTCAGTATCACTGAGATTTAAACTGCTATTATATAACACGTTAAATGAAATTTCTGTTATGGGACTGAAGAAATTAGCATCTCTCTCATTAATCAATTTTCGGACACGATTTTCGTCAGAATTAGCAATCAGTTGAAGAGGTAGTTTATTTTTTCAATTAAACTCGACGTGATCACTCTACTGAATTTTTTAAATAAAATTCATCTATTCTTAACAGTATTTCGCTACCGTAAAAGTAGTTTATAATTAAGATATAATGCCAGAAATGTTTCTCAATGTTTAGAATAATTTGTATGTTTCAGCAACGGATACAACCAATTATTCAGAAACATCAACTTTCAGCAACAATTTTTTCACGTTTTTTGTATTAGAATTACTCTCATTATTATTTTTTAACTTTTTGAGCGTCCAGAAACTAAGGTTATGAAATAGTATAAACTATTAAGCGGTTTTCAAAAGGGAGCGAAGCTCGAAACTGAAATTCCGGTGGAGTTTCAGGCGCTAAATCAATCCAGAAATAACCAAACAGTCTTTCACTAATGGCTTGTTTGTACATGTTCATAAAAACTCTTGACTAACCGGGGAGAGTTTGCAAACCTAAGATAGATATTGAACGCATGTCTCGTTTTGAAGTCAGTAAAATTGTATGATTAAATTGACGTGACAAGGCTGCCGAAAATTTGGATTGCATGTACAAGCTTTGCCACAACATAAATACGGTTATATCGTAATGATGAGAGTAAATAGTCAGTAGCTTGTAGATTATTTCACTGTTTATACTGTTTAATTGTAAGTCATCCAAGACTATGGCATTTCTTCCAGACTGGTTTCAAAATGTTTTATTCGAAATAGTATTTGTCAGAAAGTCCTTGAACAAACTGTATATGCTTTATTGTGCTAGAAACTTTTTCGTATATTGGTTGATTAACTTCATATAAATACAAAATTTTAGCAAACTTTTTTCTAAAACAAGACCTCTGATTCGTTAATAGTTTATAGGTTAAGACTGTTTTTCCACTCCCTGAATTTCCAGCAATTAAAATTCTTGCTGGTGTATTAATAAACATATTGTGAGTAACTTCTTGTAGTGTCATGTTTGATTTCTGTTAGTCTTGTAAACTTTGATGTAATGAATACAAAAAATTATGTTATTATAAAATAAATTTCTTTACTCAACTTAGAAAACAGATCGGTTCATTAGCTAGGTTAACAGCTTAATCAAAAATAGGAGTTCGCACAGAATTAAAATTTAAATTAACATCGAATTCACCGATTACGAAGCAGACACAATTCTCAAACAGCTCTTCATCGAACCAAAATTTAAAACAAAGTTTACCAGTTTGAACTTCAGAAATATAATTGCATGATGAGCTTAAATCAGGTGTAAGATCACAACACGTAATGAAATATCCATCTTTATACATACTACCAGTGATTCCAGTATCAGAATTAGCAAAATTAAGCCCTCTAAAAAGAAAAAATAACCTAAATTATAATTATTATTGTTAATATCTAACTGAATACCCTCTGATGTTAAAAGAGGAACATCGTTTTTATACACTTGAAACCTTGAACATTTTAGCGACACAAAGTTAAATAGATTTTTGTCTATTTGTGGTGATGTCACGGCTGAACTTTTCACAAAAAAACTGTAAATTCTTTTAGGTAGCCTTCCTAAGAAAGCTGCATCATAATGAAACAACTTCGTTCCTTTCTGAACGGTTTGCGTTCTAACAATATGACGTAAAAAAGGAACACTTAAATTTTGGGATGCTAACAGTCGCTCTTGGAAATGTAAAATGTTCTGCGTTGGTTGTAAAAACTTTGCAAATAACCTTGCTGACAACACTTTAATCAAAAAACCTTTACCCACTTCTCCGATAAGACAAAAATTTGGAGATGTTCTGTGAAACTTGTACGTAACTGCACAATCAGTAGGTAATGCTCTTACGGAGCTACAAATATCCAAAAAAAGTTGAATAATTATGTCAACTGTTCTAGAATCACTAATATATTGACTTCTTTGTTTTAATCCATTGTTGACAGCAGGAGGTGGTAAAGTTGGATCCCAAACATCCATAGTTTGAGCATGATCTAACGCCCAAATACTCGTACTTAAAAGTTGTTGTTTCGTCGTGCTTGAAAAGTTTAATAATGACAACAAATAAGCTTTATAAGAATAAAATTGATCATTGAGGGTTATTTTAGTCCCTGAAACGTTGATTTCTATTTCAGAAAATTAAGCATGACCAAACAAGTTACAAGTACTAATTTTGTCATCGTTGGTTAGTTCACTTAAGTCTGCTTTTAACGCTTGTAAGTTTATATACAGAAACAAAGATGATAGTTCTAAACATTTATCAAAAACCTTTTCTTGTCGAAATTCCAATGCTGTCATGTCTGTTCTTGGAAGCGGTGTCACTAAGCTGACTTCTCTAAGCTGATTTTTTTCGACATCCTTCTGAATTGGTAAATGATTATTCCATGTGAATGACTCAATGGAACACGGTGGGTGCAGTGAAATACAGGCAGTTTTCGCAGGTATGTCCATGATTTCTTCTATCACAAAATGAAATTAAATCCCCTAAAGCATGCTTTTATATTAGTCGATCTTTCCTTCTATAGGCTTAGAACTAGAAAACTGCTTTGCGTTTGACGCGTTTGGATTTTCTTTTTCCTTTTCGTTTTAGACGTTTTCGTCTAACTGCTTTAGTTCTAGACCGTTTAAGTGTCCGTTTCTTTACTGTAGAAAGCTTTCTAGATCGGCTTTTTTGTTTTTGAGAACTATTTTGAGCCATAACAACAGGAATTACGGCCTGCTTCACGCCTCCATCTATTTTTCGTAAGTACGCTGGAATATGCGCCATCTACGTATATTCAACTGAAGTTTTATTAATTTCACAAAATATTAATCTGAAAGTTTTAAACTTGAATAAGTTAATATAAACTTTAGTTGGATATGTTTAGATGGCAAACGTACAAAAAAAGTTATCTAGTCGTAAAATGTAACTGAATAACTATCATGCCAGAGGAAAATGTAACTCTTTCTCCACTTGCATCGAAAAGTTGCAAAAATATATCTTCCCAATAATCTAATGAAGCAGAAATATATTGCCTTACAAGTGGTTCATAATAGTTTGTGCTTTCAGACTGATTTATTGGTATTATTGCCAAAAGTTTTTCTGTAGTGCTGTTCACAAACTGACTTCGAATAAAAGCACTATAAAGAAATATACACGAGGTAAATAATTTTAAATTAATATTTTTGACTCCTATTAATTCATTATTGTCATACGATTGATCAATTCCAAAAATATCTTCAAGTTTTTTGCTTATGTTACGTAACTGAAAACCATTTTTACATATGATCTTGACTTTATCAACTTTACTGTCAACTTGAAAAATTATATTTGAAGAGTTTGTAGATAAACCATTTTTTAATAGCTCGATCAAATGTGATGCATATTGGCAAACCGTATCAGGCAAACTAACACCTATTCATAGTCTTTCGATCGGTGAATAATATTCAAAGCTACAACCTTCGTTCGTAATATTGTAAACGTCAGGCATGGAAATTTTCGCTAATGCCACTTTATGTATATCTGTGTTAAAATTGAAAAATTTTCTAGCTAAGTCGCCAAAAATCACATTGCCAGCTTCATCTAACTGTGTCAATGTAACATAAAACTCCATGACTGATTAATGTATATAAGTTGTATATATAAAAAAAACTAGTTTAACACTTGAGCTTTCTAGTTTAGTTTTAGAGAAGATTATGGCAACACAATCCAAGCGCCTTTCAATTGACGAAAGGTCCCAGCGGTCTCGTGTAATCCATGTGCCAGATCAGCAACCCCTTACGGTGCCCGTAGCCATACCAGCTGGATACTTTCCAATCGATGAAATGAAGTTGCTTTTATGGAAGATTCTTGACGAGTCCTATAAAAAGGCAAACTATAGATATACGCTCGTTTTATAAAGCACGTGATAGCGTCACTAGAAAGTTTGTCCTTGATGAAGAAGGCAGATGTATGATTAAGCCCTTTAAAGGAATTAACCTGTGAATTGATCAGGCAATAAGCACCGTTCGTGTGTTGGTAAAAATGTTAGAAAAAACCGACAAACCGGTGGACTTGAAACTTCTTGAAACAGAACAACCTAGTTCTTAAAAAGACTTAGTACAAATTATTTATACAAAGATTTATTTCATAAATAATGGTTACTATAGCATTACTAATTATATATAATTGCTAACTAATACTATTACTACTGTTATAATTTTTGTGACAGTAAATATTCAACGGTAATTTATCAGTATGCGTGATTATATTGACCAATTAAATAAACTTTGGTATAATCCGTCTTCTGCTGCTGCATTCACTGGAATCAATTCATTATACAAAACTGCAAAACCGCAGGGAATAAAAGTCAAAAGAAGTGATGTAGAAAAATACTTAAAATCTCAAATAGTTTATTCACGGACACGACATCCTAAATATAAATTCGACAGAGAACCAGTTCGTAGTACATTGGACGAAGTCTGGTGTACTGACTTGATGGACATGAGTAATCTGAAGACTCGAAATCGAGGCATAGCGTTCGTTCTCGTAGTTGTTGACGAGTTTTCTAGGTACACATGGACTGCGCCACTGAAAAATAAAGAATCGCAAACTATAATTGATGCTTTTAACAGTATATTTAAAAAATTAATTAAAAAATGCAGTAGTCTTTATAGTGACCGCGGCATTGAGTTTACTTCATCTCAGTTTCAAAATTTCATACAAAATTTAGATATTCATCAATATTTTTCAACTGACAAAAACGTCAAAAGTGCCATCGCTGAGCGAACGACTCAGGAGTTGAAAAAAGTATTTATAGGCACTGTTTAAGTCAGGACAATTTCTATTATGTAGATGACTTAGATAAAATTACCGGAGGTTTAAACAATAGAAAAATGAAAATACTTTGAAATCGGGAACCAAAAAGTTATTAACCCTCAAAATCAATTGGCTGTATATAAAGTGCAAACCAGTCATGTTCAGAATAAAACTAAAAAACCGTCATTCAAAGTTGGAGATAATGTACGAGTTCAATTAGTAAAACATAAACTAGCTAAAGGGTATGATCCAGCCGATATATTTGAAATATCCAAAATTTTGAAAGGAGTTTGTAATAGGTATAAGTTGATGGACTCAAATAATCATAGTTTGTTTCCATCTTGGTATAGCCAAGAGTTAGTATCTGTTCTTAATAAACAAACACAAGGTCAGCAAGTTTTGAAAGACATTCCTAAAAAGTATCGTTTGTTATAGATGCCTTTCTGCAACAAGTGTGAGGCAAAATTTTTGAGTAAAGACAATCTGACGGTGCATCAGCGTAAACGACATCCGGACGACTATCCATCGTTCAAGTGCGGACACTGCAGCAAGACATTCGCCAAAAAGTCCGGACTGGATCGGCATCTCTCAACCGTCAGTAAATCGGAGGTTCGAACTGACTTGGACGAAAGCAGCCCAGGTACAACTTCCGATTCTACCCAGGTAGATGACTCCCATCATGTCACATCCAATCATGATTATTTCAACATGAAAAAAATTAGCGAGCGACATAGCGAAAGTTTAAAAACGGATGTTACAAATTACGAGATACGTTTTAAAAATATATCAAAATTAAGAGGATCAGAACTATATCAAAAGTTGCATGAGATAATGAAACAGGTTTTTGAAAGAGTTCAGTTAGATATAAAATCAGAAGACTATGCAAGTGTAGTTCTACATTCAAGGAGTCTTGATTATCCTATTAGTATCCCGTTTACCGAGCTAAACAGTTATGATGTTGACATGGTGATGGATAGAATTGTTAATACGTTGAATAGTAATGAGGATTTTTCACTGGATAGTGATGCACAACTGAATATTTTACATACACAATTTCCTGAAAAAGCTGGTAAAAGTTCAAATGGTGCTAGATTTTTTAGATGGATACAAACTTTTAAGCGAAGTGTAATTAAAATTAATAACAAAAATGATGATATGTGTTGTGCTAGAGCTATTGTTGTTGGTAAACATGTGGCAGATTTCAAAACCACTGAAAGAAGTAAAGCTTTACTCCATCCGGCTAAAAACTCATTTGGTATTCAGTACCAACAGGCGTTGAAACAAACTTTTAAGCGAAGTGTAATTAAAATTAATAACAAAAATTATGATATGTGTTGTGCTAGAGCTATTGTTGTTGGTAAACATGTGGCAGATTTCAAAACCACTGAAAGAAGTAAAGCTTTACTCTATCCGGCTAAAAACTCATTTGGTATTCAATACCAACAGGCGTTGAAATTACATGACATTGCAAATGTTTCTATCGGAAAATGCGATTTAGTAGAGATTCAAAAATTTCAAAATGTTTTACTTGACTATCAAATAAATGTATACTCTATGTCACTGTTAGGTGAACGTGTATATAGTGGCAAACCTACTGCTAAGCAAATAAATTTGCTACAGACAGAAAATCATTATGATGTTAAATGATTAAATCATTATGATTAAAATGCCGGAGTTTCTCAACACGTCGTACTTTTGCAACATATGTGGTAAAAGTTACGATAAGAGTTACGAAGTGTACACAAGGATGTAAGTATTGCAAAAAAAATTCATGCAATAGAGCAGCATCAGCTAAAACATACGAAATTTGCATTTTATGTAACAGACCACGGCTAACAGAAGCCTGCTTTCAAACACATCTTAACGACGGCACTTGTAAGAACAAAAAAATGTCAAAAGTGCAAAAAAATTGTTTCAGCAGTAAAAATCAATCCGTTAGATCATTACTGTGGGGTAAGTCAATGTAAAGTATGCAAAGCAAAATTTAAAATTGACCAACGTAATCATACGTGTTTCATAGAATCACCTTCTTTGAAAAAGTATAACCCTCTGTATCTTTTTTTTTAAATTGAGGCAATGCAAGACACTGGATTACATGAACCAAACTATTAGTAGCAATGCATGCAGATAGTGACGCAGTAGAAATTTTTGAAGGTGGTACATGTATTGAAAAGTTCATGGAAGTTGTATTCCGACTTGCCACTAATCGATCACAAACAGTGATTGCAATTGCTCATAATCTACAAGCCATAAGCCATAAGCTCATAATCTACATAATGATGCTTGGCCAATTATGAAATACCTTTATAAAGAGGGTATCAAACCAAGCAATATTATTTTTAGGGGTGCAAAAATTTTGTTGTTAACAAATGGAAAAAGAATAAAATTTATAGACTCACTAAACTTTTTGCCTTTACCACTAAGCAGCCAGCCAAATTCTTTTGGGTTTAGTAATGAAGTTACAAATGGCGATTTTCCTCATTTATTTAATACGAAACAAAATCAAACGTACAAAGGTAGCTTTCCTCCTAAACAATTTTTTTCACCAAACTTAATGTCTAGTAAAAACTATGCTAAGTTTATAGATTGGTACGAGAGTGAAAAAATAAAATACGAAACTGAAGAAATCCCTTACAACTTTCAAAAAGAATTGCAAAAGTATTGTACGCAGGACGTACTTATACTGAAAAAAGCATGCTTGATTTTTCAAGAGAAATTTAAAAACATAGTAGGGTTTGACCCTTTTGTTGAAGCGTTAACAATTGCTAGCGCTTGCAGTGTGCTATATCGTAGACGTTTTATGACAAAAAATACAATTCCTATTATATCTTCGAAAGGATTTGTTAACAAAAAAAATTATTCTAAAGAGGCAATCAATTGGATGAGATAGTTGGAGCATTCACAAAACTGTTGTATAACTCATGCTAAGAACGCAGGAGAAATTAAAATAGCAGGATATTATGTAGATGGATTTTGTGAGGATTATTTCGGAGATCAAACTATTTTTTCATTTCTTGGATGTTTTTGGCACGGGTGTCCTGCACTTTCCATTTTGCACCTGATCAGAAGCATCCGTTAATAAACAAGACCATGCGGGCTATATTACTTGATACAAAAAATATGCTCCAAACTTTGGATGATACAGAAATGAAGGTAGTTTGCAAGTGGGAATGTGAATGGCTACGAGAAGTAGAAAACTCTGTTGAAATTCCTATACTGATGCCAAGAGATGCCTTTTTTGGAGGTAGAGTTTTACTTACAAGGGTATATTACAAAATAAAACCTTCTGAACGTATTAGACATTTGGATGTGACTAGCGAATATCCGTGGGTAGATAAAACACACAGTTATCCAGTTGGATTACCTACAGTTATAACGTCAAACTTTGAAGATCCAAGAAACTATTTTGGACTTATTAAATGCGATGTTATGCCACCTAAACAAGCATTTTTTGCAATATTACCTTGGCGAATAAATGGAAAACTACTATTTCCTTTATGTAGTGTATGCAGCGAAAAAAATATCAACGTTACCTGCACCCATAGTGACCATCAAAGGATTCTACGAGGTACTGGGTAACTGAAGAGTTAAAAATTGCTATGCAGCATGGCTATAAAGTATCGGAAATAATCGACGTATGGCACTGGCCAATCGAGAAAAGAAGCTTGGAACTTTTTAAAAATTTTATTAATACATTTTTAAAACTAAAAAGTGAGGCTAGTGGTTATCCTTCAGAGTCACAAGATCAATCCAGCAAATTAACTTATATTAATGACTGGATGAAATAAGAGCATACTGAAATAGACCCTACAAAAATGATAGAAAATTCTGGTAGAAGAACTTTAGCAAAATTGATGTTAAATTATTTTTGGGGTAAATTTTCAATGAAAGAAAACATGGGAAAGACTGTTTTTGTAAATAAATACTCGGACTTTTATTGAATGAAAATATTGAATTAAGTGAAAGTATGCTTGTAGCAGAAAATTTATTTTTACTGCAATATAATTCAAAAACAAATTTTTCAACACCGGCTCCTTTTATCAATATAATAATTGGAGCCTTCACAACCGCTTACGCTAGACTTAAACTTTTTACGCGGCCCCCTCAGGGGCCGCGTATATACTATATTCAGAATTTCAAAGTCCTACGTTAATCTGGGTAGGTCGAAATTCTAGTGTTATTTAACACTAGAAGGGCAGGTACCTCGCCGCACTGCCACACATCACGCAAAGAACAACTTGGCGGAGCTTGGAAGTTGGAACGAGCTGTTATAGAATGCAAACAAAATATGGGTGGCAGAATCGATCCTCTCCCACTCCGATCCGTAACCAGATGCTCGGCAAATGCACAGCATACTACCATTTGAGCCAACTTGGATACGAATTGCTATAAATTCGCATATAGCTCATCAAATACATACACGTTGAATGAAGCAATAAGCGAAAGTGACATGCAAAAAGTTTTGCCTGAGAGCAATAAACAGTTTTTTGTTGCAGGTTAATAAACTAATAATTAACTGAATTGAACTTTTTGAATTGGCTGTCTACAATTTACAATCTTCTGTTTGAAACAATCGCTGATTTGTCACCCAACCCCAACCCTACAGTTTAGATGATACTTGAAGATACTCGAAATTACCAGCTTCTTCTCAGCAGTCTCATCGTGCAATGGTTAGCACTCTGGATTTGGAATCCAGTGACCCGAGTTCAAATCTCGGTGAGACTTGCATTGTATATAAAATTACAGTAGTTTTGACTATAGTTTTTTCACTTCAAAACGTGTTTACATTTCCCCATTTTTACTGTTTTGAAAGACTTAAGAGCTACTCAGCAGAAAATGTGTACAGAAATTAGAAATTAAAAATCATTTTATCCGCAGAATATGGCCGCGTTTGATATTTTCTTTGGAATATTGACACTCAAATCTCACAATGTAACAACTTCTCACTCAGCAGAAGAGCTTGTTTCGTATTTGAATTTATTACAAGAAAGAGCGCTATATTTTGACACAGACAGTCTTGTATTTATATCTAACGATGTAGATGCGGATCCGCCAGAAGGCCATTTTTTGGGTGATCTAAAAGATGAAATTGATGAGAAATATGGGCCTGGCTCTTATGCTACTGAGTTTTGGTCTACAGGACCTAAAAGTTATGGCTACAAAAAATCATAACTCCACATAGCGGAGAGCATTCAGAGTATAAAATTAAGGGAATTAGACTTAATGTAATAAACAAAAGTTTGATATCACCAGAAACAATAATTAAAATGAGTTTAAAAAATCCTGAAGAAAAAAAGAAAGCTCAACATTTTACCATTAGAAGAAATAAAATAACGGCAGACCTTGAAAGTAGATATTCAGAGAAAGTTTTTAAAATTACTTTTGACAAACGATTAATTCTTGAAGACCTTCAAACTTTGCCAATCGGAAACGTAGAAGGAAAAAAACAACTACATATGTGGAATCGTTGAGTTTTAAATATTTTTTAGAATCAACGTATTCAAAACCTGCAACACTCAAAAGACAGCTTGCTTTGTACCCTTAACAATTACTGGATTACTTCAAAGCAAAAACATAATAATGCTTCTACAAAACCATATAAAACCATCGTCCCTGGAAGATATTTGTTCTAAGTATATTTTAAAAAAGTGGAGATCCAGCATGAACAGTGCAGCATTCGTCGTTGTCCTCATATAGCTTCAGATGTAGCATTATTTACCTTACCGATACAACTGAAGCACAAATTATTATTTGTACACTATGAAAAGAGTTATAAACTCTGTGCTTGGTCCATTATACATTTAAAACCACCTCTGAATATTAAGCCCTCCAAAAATTTAAATTTATGGCTTCCTAAAAAAACTGATTTTGAAACAATAGCATCCAGTCTAGAGAGTGTAATATGGTTTTATTCAAATTCTTCACTTAATTACACTGGCTATAGTTTTTCTGTTAAACAAAAGAAAAATATTTTATATGTACTAATGCGTAGGGTTGATTTTCACCCTAGCACTTTTAATCCATTTTTTGAAAGTTTTCGTTTCACCCTAGCACTAGATTCAGCCTAGCACTAATACGACTCACCCTAGCACTAAGTAGATTCAGCCTAGCACTACGCAGACGCATCCTAGCACTAATTAGAATCACGCTAGCACTAATTTTCCCTCCAGCGCATTTGTAGTCATCTCATTTTTAAAACTATTACGTATAAATTAACAGCTTCACCCTGAATTATTTATGCATTAGGGTTGCTAATCAAGAAGTGCTTGATAGTCATCTGAAAGTGAGTAGTAACGGTTTTTCAGGTTTTTCTGTAAATACAAAAAAATTTCGTGGAATTTATACTGTTCATAAACTCTGATAAGTAATTTATAATTGTGTAATAATACCATGCTTGTCTAGCAGTAATATTGTAAGCTTATATATGTACATATTACATAATTTCCTCAAGTTTTCATTTGCATTGGTCATACAATTTTAAATAAATTTGAAAATTCGTGAAACAATACTGTCAATATCTATTATGAATGTGACAAAATCGCACTGTCAATTTATTATGTAATTGGCTGAATTTTCAAAGGGTAATAAAACAATAAAACCTGGTAGTCACTTGAATGTGGGGTCAAAAGTCTTTTCAAGGTGACTTACTAAATAGAAAATTTTGAATAACAAGTGCATGTGAATTCCATCTTAAGTATAAAGGTAAAAATAAGTTAGACGTAATTTAGAATAATATTTAATAAAGTGGCACGAAGCAAAAAAAGTGGCATAATATGATATAATACAAAAGGGCATTAAGTTCATTAAGTGGTAATTTAATAAAGTCGCAAAAGAATTTACATTCTAATCTACGTGCTAGGATGCAACTATTCAGTGCTAGGGTGAATCGAAGTAGTGCTAGGGTGAATCTCGACAGTGCTAGGATGCAACTTTTTGGTGCTAGGGTGAAACCAAGGGTAAACACAGTGCTAGGGTGTCACCAGTGCTAGGGTGTCACTAGTGCTAGGGTGAAACCCAATCATGCGTAGAACGTTTAGCAACTATACGACTATAACAGATGCATGTTTGGTTAGTGATGTGTTGTCCTCGTTTTTATATAATGTATTTGATGCCAGTGATGGTACAGTAGATATTGCTTATACTACGCCATTGGTTGTATGTTTTGCACCTACTATTAATGATTTGGGATACTATTATTTTAAATACGGTGTAAATTTAGGGGAAGTTGATATTAGTATTGACTGTAATACAGTGCTGACACTCAGTACACATGTTACTGACGTTATTAACAACTTTTGAAAGTATCATCTGGAAGTATGCCATTTACGAAAAATTTTACTTCTTTAATATTTTGTGGTATGTCTTGTATATTAATGATTTTATTGGTTATTAATAAAACACCACTAGAAACGGTTTGAATTCTCAATCTAGTGTTTCCATTATTAGACCTAATCTATACATAAAAAACATTGGGTCTACTACTATGTCAATTGTTTCAGATGCTCGTAGTGGTAGTCCGTGTCCGAAAGTGACACTGCACCATCCGGCCCATTGTATCATCCACGTCCCTTTTTCAAATGCAGGACCAGAAATCAAGATATAACCAGAGGACGTGGATGATACGTGGGAGCCTTCTTCTGAACAGAATGAAGAAGTAGTTGAGGTCATGAAAAAAAAAGTTAGAAGAAATGAATAAACAGGACAATTTGAAATAAAAAGTATTTATTAAATTATATAATAAACAATCATATATTATGGAATCAGTTCAATAATATCACCTATTTATAGTAGTACCAGCTTGAAAAGGTGTGATAACGTCATCGAGATAGTGTAAACGGTGAATAGTGACTGAACCTTCTGTAGGTCCAGCAACAACAGGAGCAGACTAATGACAATTATTAAAAAACTTAATTCCAAAATCTTCGAATAGAATTGACCTGTATATACACAGAAAATCAGGGCACAGAAAATCGTCGGTCAGAAACCATAGACAGACCTAACAATATGTCAACGATGAGACAGAGGTGAAAATCGGTTGTGACCTACTTCTAATTGCCGCCCATTTTAGTTCAGTGTCGACTCTGACAACAACAAGAACGAACTGACAACAACATGGCAATCTAGACTGTTGTCTGCAGCAACAACCGGTCATCTACATTTTTGTCGATTTCTATTTATTTAGCCTGACTTTGTCAAATGGATGATGCTCTATCGATTGGTGTTAATTTTCTAACGAAAATCTACTCGTGTGCAAAAGTTTATTAGTATTTCTGTCGATTAGTGGTTGCATGTTGCAAGTTTCCAACACAGGATCAGGAACGAACACACACGCTCTTGACGATAGGTGCAGAGCAGCACAACCGGCACATACACACACGCGCGCATGCCGCATACGCACACACGCACAGGCACGTATTCTGGCTAGCTGCTGTGCATCGCATCAGATTTCAGCAGTCAAAACCGTCAGTTCAATTCACTGAAACTTGACATGATTTACATGCAATTTTAGTTTCAGTGCATTGACTGAAATTACTACGCACGGCCGCTAAGGAGGCCGCGCAAAAACAAGCAGTTTGTTGACGAGCGCATAACATTTTGCACACGAGCACAGTACGTATTATTTTACCGTTGCGATAAAATTCAGCGCGGCGTACACTGTCAGGAACTGATGTTGCAAGAATAAACATCTTCAAACTGACTATTTTTTTATAACTAACTTTTTTCTCGCCGTGCCGCAGACCAATAGTAGCACGTTTCAATAAACTCACAGCCCCACAAATTTGTGGGCATTGGAGCCTGTGCCTGTGAATTCTGTTTCAATATCTCACAGGCACAGGCCCCAGCTCACAAGCCACAGGCCACAGGTACAGGTAGACTTTGCACTGCCACAAATCGCTCACAGGCCGTTCTATTTCAATAAGAATTTGTGCCTGCGAGCGATCTCACAATTCTGGCGTTTTTTCACAGGCCACGGGTGACCTGTGAGGGCGCCAATATAGATAATTTATGCTGCACTGGATCTTTTTGTAGTTGGATTTTAAATTAACTTACTTTGCTAGTGTATTTGCTGTATTTTGGAGTAACTTTTTTAAAGGTTCACAAAAGTCTATATGTTGAAAATGTATGAATATTGACAAAGTTTAACAATTTTTACTGTAAAATTAAAACATAATTGCCAATAAAAGCCGAAACTAGAGCATTTAAATTATTAAAAAATTTTCAATTCATATAACTCCCATATAACAACCAAACTGTTATTCAGCATTGTAGATATGTGCGTTTGCTAGCAAGCCGAGTATGCGGTCAGATTGTGTGCGTCTCCTGTGAATTTGTGACTTGTGCTTGTGGACTGTGACAGGCAGCATTTTATGCTTATTGAAACGGAATTCACAGGCATCTGTGGCCACAGGTCACACGCCCAGAAATTGCCCGCCTGTAAATTTATCAAAACGGGCTACAGGTTTCACTCAATGCTACTTGGCTAGAGCAGGGTTACACACGTTTTCACGAATAAAATCAAGTTGTATTTAGTTTAGTTTAGTTTAGTTTAGTTTAGTTTAGTTTAGTTTAGTTTAGTTGCATTTGGTTTAGTTTAATTAGCGTTTTTTTTTTAATGGGCTGTGGGGCGCTAAAACAGGCCTTTACGGGGGGGGGGGCTTTGGCGTACGCCAGCCGCACGCGATGGAGCATGAGCGGGCACATTTTCACACTGCCTGCTGCATTATTTAACACAATGCAGTAGGTAAGTGTGCGTGTGCGCCCGCGCATGCGCCCGCTCATGCGCCCGCTCGTGCGCCCGCTCATGCTCCCTCGTGTGAATAGGCCTTTAGCGTCAAATAACACACAGTTAATGTACAGCAGTCCGCTATGTAGGCATTTGATACAACGAATCTTGTAGTTTACTTTTAATCCTCAATTATGGTAGGCGCACGTTTGTCGTGTTAGTAGCCTACTCTAGGCTGAGATACATGCCTGTATAGCATAATGCTTTTGCGATATCTTTACGACACACGTATTTCTAGTAATAACAAGCAAACTAAATGCCACAGAGTTAGGCTGTCCGATAAAGAAGCTTTGGGCATTAAAGGGCTAAGTTCTTGCTAAAACAGCAACAATAAGAATCTACTCAATTTTCCAAAAACTAAAACAAAAAAATTAAAAAGTTAGTGTTTGGAACGTCTGGGCTTCCGTTCGTCATTCAGCTTGCCATGCCGTCAGAAACACTTTCAAACTGCGCAACCTTCGCTTCAATACTTATGTCACCACACTGAACTTGCGCGCTAAGTTCATTTGTTTGAATGCACTGTTACTGCCTGGGTCACACAGCAGCTATTATCCATTGCATTTTCACAATCATACTTTATACGTACACAGTACACATACAAACGCAGACACGCACACACGTGCATGCGCGCTTAACGCCAGTCAGCTTCTGTGCATCAGATCAGTGCAGCCTGCAGCGGTCAAAGCACTGATACTACGATTTGCATGCAATTTTTGTTTCAGTGCATTGACTGAACTTTGTATGCACGACGGTTGTACGTATACCTAACAATATTGTATAGTCCGACATTGAAATTTGCTGGTCGATTTAGTGCTTGGTAATATGGTTTGACAATTTTTGATTATGTTTTTGTATGTATTGTCTACTCCATTAATTATTCAATTTTTTCAATATGTATTTGAATTTTTCAGTTTATTATAAATGTGGTGAGGTGTTTAGATCCAAGGGTACTTAAAACGCTGTAATCTAGAGCGAAAACTTACAAAAGTGTAAACCACTCTAAAGAAACCGTCGCTCGCTAAGCAGGTGATGTCAATTTTGCCTAAGGTGGCACCCAGGGGAGCCGACTTTCGCGTTAAATTTTTTTCAGCTACCTTTTTGACCATAATATCTTAAAGGAAGGTTGGCAGAATACAAAAAGCTCTTTTACTCAGAATACGATATAAAACTTTTAAAATATTCTGTAGCCCTAGCGAAGATGTTTTTATCGCTACATAAATTAATTACTCAATTCACAAAATATGCGTTTTAAAATATGCGGTGAATATAGCAAATCAAAAAAAAACATATAAAACTGATTATAAACAGGTAAAAGTGCAATCTTACATGTCTATCATATCACCATCATTTTATATTTAGTTTCAAAAAATAGGTATGTATGAGAATCTTTAAATCCAAAATTATTTATTCTTTTGCGTTTAATCATTATGAATGTACGAGAATTTTTAATTTCAAAATTGTTTGTTTTTTTGCGTAAACCATGGAGGAAACTGCCTTGACTGAGTGACTTTACATTTGGTATCACTGAACATGCCACAGACAAAGGTTTTAAAAAATGATTCAAAAAAAAATTAAAGGGTCGATATATTTCAGTACGTTATCGAATTATTGTAAAAATCACATTCTTCAGTTTTTGCAAAAATGGGTTAAGGGATCAAAAAACTGTTTCGCTGGGCCTAAGACTTAGACTTTATTTACACATATTGAGTTTTAGAACCCCTTGAAAATTTGGCGAAAGCTTGGATTTCAGTTTTTTACATCTGCGACGCGCCTTTACATATTATGTGTGCAAATATGAAGCAAATTTGAGAAATTAACAATCGCATTTATACAGGTACCCCTCCCCTTTAAACCTAATGGAGATGGCTGACGCTTATCATCAATGTTAATTAATATGTTAACCCTTTGATGTCCATGGATGCAGTTTCTTTCTCTCTAAACAGCTAGTCTCTAGGTAATAATTTGTTTTTATTTTTTTTTTTTTGGGTTTTTTTTTTGTTTTTTTGTTGGTGTTTTTTTTTTTTTTTTTTTTTTTTTGTTTTTTTTTGGTTTTTTGTTTTTTTTTGGGTTTTTTTTTTTTTTTTTTTTTTTTTTTTTTTTTTTTTTTTTTTGGTGTTTTTTTTTGGAAATTTTTTAAAATGGTATTAAATATAAATTATTTAAAAAAAACATAACTTTACATAACTTTAAACTAAATTAAAACTACTTAAAGTTAGAGTTAATGTTTAAACTTAAACTTAAGTAATTATATTAACTTATAAATCTTAAACTCAAGAAAAAAAAGTGTAAATTTAAATTTCAGCTTTTTTCAAGTTACACTGTTGCAACTAAGCCTAAGTCTAAGTTCGATGATTAAAAAACACTCAAAAGTCTAAATAAACCTTAAACTCAAGTCACTAAAAAGTTGAAATTTATGTTTAAATTTCAACTTTTTTCTCAAGTTCAAAAATCACACAAAACATCAACTCTACAATAGCCTAACTAAGCGTAAGTCAAAGTTTGACACTCAAAAAACACTCAAAAGTAAAAAATCTAACTAAAAATAATCTAAACTACTAAAAAGCCTAACTAACTTTAAGCCTAAGGGACGCTACTGATAAAAAATTGAGTTGGTAAATATTATGCAAGAAATATCTGTTTGCCTATGCTACCCAAGTTATTTACATATTTGGCGTCTCTGGGTCTCAACTTCGTTATCAAATCTCGTGATGCCATTGTTTCGACTACCTGGGGGTGGCCTATTTTTGTACTTATATTTGTACAATATAAGATATCTTTCCGTTGTTTCTGTGAGTGATATCTTACAAACAAAATTTTTGGAAGAGCCCTATCAGGGCGTTGCATGTTACTTCCATTGTTTGGGATCAGAATGCCAATTGTTTTTCCTCCACCCATTGTTTTTTATCAGTTTTTTCTGGCTTCCAGCTTGGCTATAAGTTTCAGCTTTCAGCCACGAATTTTACGGGCCGCCAATTTTTGCTACGTGAGCTACCTTCAAAACATTTTTGGGGGGACGGACCTGTATGGGGAAAGCAGGGTCGGGTTAGGGGGGAAAGAGCAATCCCCTCCCCAATCGCCCCCCCCCACACCCATGTATGAATCTGTACCATAAATACAAAAAAACATCAAAGATTGA
This sequence comes from Trissonchulus sp. WLG1_4, assembly GCA_030248245.1. Taxonomy (NCBI): domain Eukaryota; kingdom Metazoa; phylum Nematoda; class Enoplea; order Enoplida; family Ironidae; genus Trissonchulus; species Trissonchulus sp. WLG1_4. The sequence goes on along the minus strand of JASANF010002610.1, from coordinate 11,827 downwards.
TATTTTGAAAAAATCCAGTCTGTGAAAAAAGTTTTATTTAATCAAAGTGAAAACATAGATTTTTTTATTGCCTATATGCCTGTTGCAAAGCAAAGGCAAGCTTTTTGTCTTTGTCGTGTCCGTTATATAATTATTTATTATACCGAAGGCAACCTTTTGTATTTGTCATGTCCGTTATTATTATTATGTATTATACATAATCCTACGTTAAAATTAAAATTTCATTTTTTAAAATTAAAATTGAAACGTTTCACAATTTTTGATACTCTAACCCTTTAATACTCAAAGGTTTTCTCTGTAGGCAGTCTGATTTGGACACCTTCTAGTTTGTTGCCCATTAGCTCAAGCTGTACGTACATTGTAGATTGACAGCAAATTTTCACATTGCTTATTGAAGTACATGTATGTTTTGCTGTGTGAAAGTAGGACTACAATTGACCCTTAAAGTATAAAGGTCTGGAATTGTGAAAAAACAAATTGAAAATCTGCAGACTGCTGCCGGAAGATCAGGTTTCGTAGCCTCCAATTGAGCATTCATCAAGTAATGTGCCAGTTGGAATTCATTTGAGAATGAAATGGTTACACTTCAACAAGTCAACTTTTGAAAATTTTGGAATTTTTAGAATTTTAGAAAAAATTTTAGTTAAACGCTCAGCTCGACAAAATACGTAGTACCTACGAAAAATAGTAATACTTACGAAAAACAATAGTCAAAAGTTATATGATTACAAATTATAAAAAACACGTCTATAGTGTTGAATAGAAAGATGATGCCCCACTTTTGAAAGAATGAAAGAAATGGGGGCGCCGGGAATCGAACCCGGGCCGCCTGCTTCGAAGTCAAGCATGCTAACCACTACACCACAGCCCCCGAGTCTCATAGGCCCTAATTCTCATTTATAACAGGGTCCCCCCTTCGAACATCGTTGCGACCCTGCAACGATACTCGGTCCATACTCAAGGGCGGAGCACATTCACACGTAGGCCTCCAAGCCTACTTCAGTCACACCACACTCAGGGTTTCCTGGCTCACCCGCAACCACAGGGTTTTTCGATCGACCCAGAACGATTACAAACCAATACCGAGGGTTTTAACCGGCTCACCCCTAACCGAAACCGAGGGTTTTCTCCGGTTCACCCCTAACCGAAACCGAGGGTTTTTCGGATTACCCTTAACCGAGGGACCACACTAGAGAAGCTATGTACACATTCATACAACACACAGCACGAGTACCGTAAGGGTTGAAGTGCCAACCTCAACCCAGGGCATGGGGCTCCTAAATTTTCTATAGTTTTCGAGACAAAAGAAAGGCTGCCAGCGATTTAATACACCTAAATTGTAGGCTTACACGTTTGTGAGCAATGACGTGTCATGTGAATAGACTTTTATTCATATTTTTACAAATTATATTTTTCACGCTAATAATAGTATCTAAATTTAATATTTAAAATTATTATCTTAATTTGTTTTATATTTCGAATAATGTTTTGGAAAAGGGGACTTAGCCTGAGTTCGAACCGGCCGTTGCGATAATTTTAATATTCTCCTCTTGTGTGGCTTGGCTCACACAGTTGCCAAATTATCGGAAACGGGGGGTGGCGCGTGTGCACCTGGAACAGGGGTTAGGTAGTGAGGCGCACGTGCCGTATAGGACTAGGGCTAGGTCCCCTGAGCTAGATCGATGCTGTTGAGCTAGTTTTTGTTATTTTCTCCTGTTATAAAAATTGTTGATTTATGTTCAATAAAATATTTTCATTTTCAATAAAATTCTGAATCTAAATCGGCCTTTTTAGGGCTTCTTAGGGCCTTTTGATTGTAGTAGCCCTTGGAGGGCTTTGTGGCTATTTGTTGGGGAATTCGTGTGTGTGCCCCGGACCTAGTTAGGGCAGTTCTCTGAGCGATTTAAGGTTTGCCCCGGTTCTGAGCACTTTGCCCCGGTTTTCACCGTTATAGCGCGTTCCACTTGGGCTTGGGCGCACGGTCAATTCTGCCCTCTGGCCCTCGCCTCTTCGGCCTAAATTCCAAGAGCCCCGTGGTTCGCGGTATAACGGTGAAAACCGGGGCAAAGTGCCCTAAATCGCTCAGAGATCTGCCCTAACTAGGTCCGGGGCACACACACGAATTCCCCGACAAATAGCCACAAAGCCCTCTAAGGGCTACTACAATCAAAAGGCCCTAAGAAGCCCTAAAAAGGCCGATTTAGATTCAGAATTTTATTGAAAATGAAAATATTTTATTGAACATAAATCAACAACAATTTTTATAACAGGAGAAAATAACAAAAACTAGCTCAACAGCATCGATCTAGCTCAGGGGACCTAGCCCTAGTCCTATACGGCACGTGCGCCTCACTACCTAACCCCTGTTCCAGGTGCACACGCGCCACCCCCCGTTTCCGATAATTTGGCAACTGTGTGAGCCAAGCCACACAAGAGGAGAATATTAAAATTATCGCAACGGCCGGTTCGAACTCAGGCTAAGTCCCCCTTTCCAAAACATTATTCGAAATATAAAACAAATTAAGATAATAATTTTAAATATTAAATTTAGATACTATTATTAGCGTGAAAAATATAATTTGTAAAAATATGAATAAAAGTCTATTCACATGACACGTCATTGCTCACAAACGTGTAAGCCTACAATTTAGGTGTATTAAATCGCTGGCAGCCTTTCTTTTGTCTCGAAAACTATAGAGAATAATGCGGAGCGCTTATTCATGCGCAAATACCGCCAATTTAGAAAATACGTGAAATACGTAACATGACGAACTGTGACGTGTGAATAGATTCATTTAAACGCGTTTTTAGACTAATTTCGACATTCTCTTGCTGCGGAAAAGTCTACCCCGAGTAGGGGGTAGCCCTATTGATACAACAATAGTATGTTATATAAATTATAGATGCGTAAGCGTGTGCAGAAAAAACCTTATGAGGTTGCCAACTCAAAGGATGGATATTACAAGAAGAGTTTTGGAAAAGGGTTTTATGAAGCGAAATCTGTTTATTCCTTATTTAGTCAATTGCCCTTCTCCGTGTCATTGTGCGTTTTGCTTGCTTTTATTTTGCTATTAATTAACTTGATGCAAATTTTGTGGGAGCATCCCTAGTGAGTAGATTCGAACACTTGGACACCCTCCCACTCCACGTGGCGGTTCAGATCACGTAGCATAAAAATCAAAGTGTGGATAATAAATGAAACCCATTCGGATAATGTTTCACAAATGTGATTTATGTAAATTTTGGATATTGTTGTTTGGACATAATTTGGATATCCAAACACTCATCCTGTCTTGCTTTGCGCAACTAGTTTTTGTCAAACTTTAGTACTTGACTTTTAATTTATGCACCTGACCAATATTTACTTATCAAAATGTTTTTGGTCATACTTTTTGCGCAGAAACGCACTAATATTTTACTAAACTACATGGCTGTTATACACTGCTAGTAGTGGTTCATTTCATAGCTAGGATAGATTCATTCTTACAGTCGCATGTCCGCTCGACCGACAAAATTTGGAAAAAAATGATGCCATGCCACCATACAACGCTGATCGTATACATTATGAAATGACTTAATTTTTGCATAATTTTGTCAGTTGATTTGAACGACTGTAAGTATAAATTGCTCTTATCTGTTAAATAAACCACTACTAGCAGCGTATAACTGTCATATAGTTAAGCAAAAATGTCCGTGAAATTCTGAGCAAAAAACTCAAGTAAAAACATTTTGATGAGTAAATACCGTTTAGTTGCAGGAATTAAAAATTATGTACTAAAGTCTGACATAAATATTTGCACTGGAGCGTGCAGTGAAGTCTCAGTATTCAGAATGTTTAGTTCAAAATTCAGATAGTTTTAGAGCATATCTTCAATGTTACATAAAATTTGTTTTGTATTTTGTGTAAAAATACATGTGTACGTTATGTTTTTTATGCAAATTAAAAATTATGCGACTGTATTTTGTTGACTTCATTGTTGCCTTTCATGTAACAAACAAATTTGGACAGTGCGAATGTCGTTCAAACTGGTTACATGAACAAACAATTTAAAACTTTAAAAGTGGACACCTATAAAACTGATTGAATTCCGAGGGTTTGTAGGAGGGGTCCACATAAAGACGTTGAATACTACTAAAATTAATTATCAAAATTTGATGTCTGAGATTCTGATAAAAATGCAATATTTTAATCTTATTTAAGATAACCACACCGTGGCCCGTAGATATGATAAAGACGCAATATTTTAACCTTGGTTAAACTAATCACGCTGTGGTTAACTCTGTATGATAAAGACACAAATTTTGCCCATGGTTAAATTAACCACGCCGTGGTTATTTTGCACTAATTTCATGATAAAAACGCAATTTTTAACCACGATTAGGTTAACCGCGCCGTAGTTTAATCTCGCTAACCAGTCGTGGTTAACTTAACCACAGCCGTTAACCACGCGTGGTTAATTTAACCACGCCTTAACCACGCGTGGTTAACTTAACCATCTTATGATAAAGACCACCCATGGTTAAATTAACCATGGTTAACTTAACCACGGGTAAAGTAACCATATGGTAAAGAGGAACCAAGATTGTTGTCAGTATTACAAAGGTTCGTGGTGATAGAACTCATAAAATTTTTGCTCTGACTGATTTTCCTGTTGCGCCACAGCGCAACAGGTACTTTATTCTTGGTTTCTATAGGATTGCAGACTTTTTAATGAACAAACTTACCTGTTATTTTGAATAGGTCAAAGTTCCAGTGTTAAATTACACTAGAAAGCCTACCTTCTAGTGTTAAATAACACTGGAAGGGTAAGTACTTCAATTAACACTGGCTTTCTTTGACTTAATACTGTGCAGCAATTGAACAAAAGTTATTTGCCAAGGGTGAAATCGAACAACCACTCAAACGCTTAGGCCCAGTTCCTACAATTCAAAAATTAGAAATAAGAAATAGGAAAAAGAAATAGTAACAAAAAATAGGATAATTAGAAATAGTAATAAGAAATAATAGGCAGAAATAAGAAATAAGAGATTACGAAAGAAGAATTAAGAAATAAATCCTTTACACTAACATTACAGAAATTAGAAATCAAAAGTTGAAATAAGCCCGTCCACTCACAAATCACACTGTTTTTGGCAGTATATTGGCAGATTTTGAGCGGCAATTTAAATTTTTTTGCACCCCTACTGCTAGTTTCAGGTCCATTTAAATAAGCCCCAGTGACATTTACCAGAAATAAACAAATGTTAACTTGGCTACTTGTTGTTCAGCTTTCTCTTTTGAAGTGTTGAATAAAATTTTCGTAACATTAGTTTCGAAAAATCACACCTAAAATGTGTAGTTTAATCTCTGCTATTTAAATCTACTAAAAACTCAATAACAATAAACAAGAAAACACCTAAAATTAAAATTTTATACTAAAAAACAATTATATCCCCCAAAACACGTAATAGTGCTACCGTAATCCATATTTTGACGTACGTGTGCAGTATTTTTGATTTAGCCAATCAACTAAAAAAAGGCGTTGCTTAGCTTCAAATTACCGCTTCTGATTAGCTAAATCTTTATTTCTTATTTCTTGAGTTAAAATAAATTTAACTTCTTAATTTAGAAATAAGCTCTGTTTTTTTGTGAAATAACAAAAGCTTATTTCTGCAGTGGGAATGCCCATTTATTTTTTAAATAACGCTCTATTTCTTACTTCTGGCTTTTTATTTTTTGTTTTTGTCCAGTGGGAACCGGCTCTTAAAGACCGGATGCCGTCTGAGCCAACCCGATTCAAACGCAAACAAGTCCTGTTAGTTGACATAACGACTGAAGTAATCTACAATTGGTGCGGAATTCACACATTTAAAGTTACCTATAGCTTTTATTCCAGAAAAGAGCAAGTAAACTACCGCACAGCACAATTATATCATGCTAAATGCTTCTTTGCACTAATTATAATATTTTGTGTCTAAAATCTAGCAATAGACAAGAGTTGGAAATCAGGATGCATTTTTAACATTTACATTTCCGTGGCTCGTTGGTCGAGTGCAATGATTAGCAATTATTGGGTACGAGACGTCCCTGGTTCATTCCAAGGACGAGCCATTTTTTTATATTTTATTTTTCATAATTATTGTAACTATTTTGTGACTGAATATTACTTAAATTTTTGTATTTTGCGTAAACTAAAAAGTTATACAAATATTAAATACATTGATACATACGTTACACAATGATTTTAATCACACCATTTATAATCGTTGCAGCAATTTAAGGAGTGTGTAAATAAATTAATATGTTTTTGGTTTTATGCTGATCGAGATGAAAATGGGTCGAATAAAGTAAATAAAAAATAAAAAAATAAAGTGAGTCGAGACGGATATGAAGGTCCCATAACCAAAAATTTTTTGGGGTCGTAAACAGTGCGTAAGTTCTATTCATGTACATCACCTAGAATGATCATGTAACTTCTTTTGTTACGATTAATGCCAGGGTGTTACAAAGATAGGACAGAAAATTCACAAGTATAAGCTTGACCACAAGGCCCTTAGAAATATCAAATTGCCTACGAATGGTAGGTAAGTGAAGTTGGTGCATAAATTATAATTTAGGCGTCGGAATTAGTGGTAAACCCGGACGCGTCGGTGATTTCAATTTATCATGCAATCCGACACCAACAGTTTTCCGAGACTGTAAGTAATTAAGTATGAAAGTTTTGGTCTGAAGATGCCTGTAAGTATAATTATAAATTATTAAGTTAATTTTCGTTTGTTTAAACTAGCCAAAAGCAGAATTTGGTAGTTAAAGTTGCTTCAATTTTTCGTTAACAATTATTAATAAACAAGAAATGCTAAAAATAAACTATAAATATATTTAACTTGCTGAGTAATCTGTAATCATCCACTCTCTAAATTTTTCTAACAAGCTCTCCAATTTCAAACTCAATGATGCAATCAGACGCCCAGGGCCAAGGCAGCCCTGTCGATGTCATCTGACGACCTTAGTATTGAAACCAGACGCGTCGGATGAATAGTCGGCGTCGGACAAAACCTTTTTCAATTCAAAATGGCGGTACTAGATACAGTTTTTAGGTTATTTATAAACTTTTGATGGTTTTGACAGACATGTAGATGACATATTAAGTGCTAGTTCGGGTCGCTGTCAATAACTTATGTCCGACTGTAATCCCAAAATTGCTCCTAACCTTTGTGTTTTTAACATTAAATGCTATTTTTGACGCACTCTGCTTTGCAGTGTAACTTATCTAAGGCCCTAGGGGGGTACATAAAAGATCAAACTGCCCTGCTGAAACTCATTTTATGGTTAAGTTTACATGAGTGTAATTTAAAAAATTTCACGTGAAGTAGCAACTGTTAGTTGGCATATTGTACGAAAGGTCCTAAAATTCTATTATGTTTACTTATCGACATATAATTGTCGCTAATTGTTCATTTCTGTACGTCTTTTTTTACGCGGCTCCCTCAGGGACCGCGTTGAGGGCGCCGCGGAGCCGAGTCTATACTATACTCGGAATCTTAAATTCCCAAGTTAAGGGGGGGCTGCCTGTATAAGTGAAAATTTTAGGTTCTCCAATTCGCTTCAAATTTGCACACAATGTAGCCCCAGGGAAGGCGCATCGCAGATGTAACAAACTGGAGCCAATGCTCTTGCCAAGTTTTTACTATGGGCTTCCAAAAATTCAATTTTACGTGTAAATCATAGGCGCAAAAAAAAGTTTTTTGTGCTCATAAAGCGTTCCCCTGCTCGAAATTTTTGTTAATACTGACGAAACTGATTTTTACATGATTCGATAGCCTAATGTCACATCTCAACCTCTATGATCCATTTTTTTTAATTTTTGCCTGTGGCCTGAGCAATGACGCAAAAAGTAAAATCACTCAAATTTGGCGGGCGTAAAAAACGGCCATTTTTTCACATTTCGGACTCGATTTTAGAATTGAAAATACATATCGAAAATCCGGATCACACGATTTTGCGCATACATGTGGGCTCTACTACTATGCCAAGTTTCAGCCTGATTGGCTCGATGTGGTTTGTGTTCGAACTGTCCAAGTAAGGGCTACTTTTAGGCTTTTGTACGCACTTTTGCCTATGTAAATACACTGACAAACGCACTGAACCAAAAGTGCACCTGCAAGCTTAATTGTTCTTATCTGAGGTTGGGGTGTCTTGGGGGAGTAACATATGTGAAAATAAGCAAAATTGGAGAACTTTGATTTTTGACCTGGGTAGCCCCCCCCCTTAAAGTGGGATTACTATAAATATACTTGGAATAAAGTCCTTGCCTGCTAACAATAAATGACGCATTTAGGTTAAAAGCTTTCAATTAACCTCAATACTTCTTTATAACTTCATTAACTTTAATTAACCTCTTTATACTTTTCATGCAATGGGCTATGAACCAAAGGCCAGTTGTTGATAGGCTGTAATACGAATATGTTAAGTATTACTTATGAAGCAGAAATACAGGAAAGCAGAAATTAAGGACAACAATTAAAAAAACTTTGACCAACCAATCAAGCAATACCTAGTGTATTTTGAATATCTGAACTCTTAGTTCAATAATAGTAATCCCTAATTTGTCTGTTATAAAAATTTGCTTGCAATTTCTTATTTGTCCATAGTGAACACTGGATTAATGCAGCGGTACCCTTAATTTTAGTTTTAGTATCATATACTAAAACGACTTTTTGTTATAGTTCTAGCATAGTAAAAGAGCACTAAAGAAACGGCCTGAAATCACGGAATGGTACTGGTGTGTACAAGATGTCACTCCTAAATGAAAAAAGAACAAACAGTTAAAAAAGGCTTTTACTAAACATATTGACACAAACATAAACAACAAACACAAAGTTATTTGTTTATGGTCTTAGACATCTATCTGGAAGACTTGACAATTTTCGTGGAAATTTTCCTTCGCACAAGATTGCTAGATTTTGGATGATGGCAGCAGTGCACACTGCAGATTCGTGGGAAGCTGCCAATGCAGAAAGATCGCGTACAAGTGCCGGCACAATTCGATTGGCAGATATTTTGGACAGGATAGCAACTTTTGGAAGCCAAAGACGGACAAAGAACAGACAACAGCACCAAGAGATTCAGCAGATGAGATTTTTGCATTTTCGCGTCGACGTAAGCAAGCTGAGTCTGAAGGCAGCAAAACAAACATTAGGCCTTGCAAACCCCATATACATATAGCCAACTGTTAGCCTAAACTTTTCGTTCAGTTTTTACAACCTTTTCGTTTAAAGCCTTATTTCACATAAGTTACAAGTTATTTCACATAAGGCACATCCCATGCAACATCCCGTAGCACATAAAATGCAACATCCCATGAGATGTGCCCTGGAAAATTTTGCGTGTTAATTTGGGATGTGCCATGGGATATTGCATGGGATGTGCCATGGCGTATCAAATGCAATGTTGCATGGCATGTGTCGTGGAATGTGCCATGAGATGTTGCATGCAACTGTATATTTGTGCCCTCGTGAAAAATGGGCTATAATCATAATGTTGCTTAAGAGCAACATTTGGCACAATCTCACACTAGTTAATGCTGTCGAGTTTATGTTTAACATAAACTGTTACTTCACGAGGATGCCTTAGGTATCCGAATGAAAAGAAACGACGGGTGAGTGACACAATTTAGCCACAAAGCTGTCACTGTGAAGAAAGCCTTTAGTGACGAATCAAACCCCACACAAAGCCTGCCTGCCACGCCATTCAATGAGTTACCGATTTATGAAGTTTTTCAATTTCAAAAAACTTTACAGATTAATCGGTTGTTTTGGCAAAGTAATGGGTTCACCATTCACCACAAGCAGTTATATCCAGACAAGATTTCTTACTCGTAGGACGTTACCAAAATTTGCTGTGCATAGTGTATCGGATTGATTGCCCCTTTTTGATCTTTCATTAATAACAAAACTCACTAGCCTACATGCTGGAAGAAACAAAAAAATTTTGTTTACTTGGATTTCAATGTTCACTAAATTAAGATTAATTGGTGCACTGTGGATGACCAAAACCTTAAAATTTTAATGTGACGCTGAATTTTAATGAATCTCCTTGTTTTAAGCCGCAATGATTATATCGCGATCTGTAAACTTTATTTTTTTGAAAAACTAGCAATAATCCAATAGTTCAAAACAGCAATGGTGAATTTTAAAGTAACTGTTCTTTGGAGAACGTTTTTGCATAGATATAAAACTTGCATAGATATGCTTTAATAGGTAATTGCTTTTAAATAATAGTTTCAATACAATAAAAAACTACGTTTTTGAGACAACTTTTTCTGACACCCAACACATCAGTTTTCCCCGCTGGTAAAAAATCAGAAAATAATAAAAAACTACGTTTTTGAGACAGCTATTTTTGACACCCAACACATCAGTTTTCCCTGCTGGAAAAAAATCAGAAAATAATAAAAACTTACCAATAAGTTTATTAAAGTCGACTTATGAAATTAATTGAATACTCGAATCTTTTCGGCCAGAATCCGACAGACCAACTTGCAAACTGGCTAATTTTTAGTCAAACTCTTAGTCAAGGAGAAAGGGCTGGGTGTTAGGTATTTTGTAGCCCTCAAAAGACAACAGGCACGCATCCGCAGTGAAATATAGTCTTAGTTATGTTTGTTGCCTTATATATGATCATTTTTCCGACTGCAAGTGACAGGGTAAATTTAGCAGTATTACTAATGGACTGCCTGACGCAGAATCACAAACTAGTCGTTGTTTCAGATCTTAATTGAGTAACAGGTTTCTGAATTTCCAGAAACAGAGAACAATGCGAACATTTCTAATCTAATGACTTCAATACAAAAGATAATTAGTAGGTTAGTAATAATAATTAGTAGTAACAAATAGTACTAACAAGTTGTCGTTTAGTAACAAACCAATTTAGCCTTTTGATGCAATTTTGATGCTATGTCAGAAAACTTGTCCCAAATTTGGGTAGATGGCGCGTGTAAGCGTGCACGAGCACGATATTTTACCCCCCCCCCACCCCTAGGCGCTTTTTGTGATATTTGCGTTAAAATATTTTCCAACTAAAAAACGCCACCCCCCCCACCCCCCCCCCCGCTATTTGCGCTATATACGCTACGACAGGTACCCCCCCCCTCCCCCCCCCCCCCCCGCTCCGCCACCCTCCCCCCCTCTCTCCCCCACTCCCCTCCCCCCGCTATCGAAGTGCTATAAGCGCTATACGCGCTATATAGCGCATATAGCACCTAAAATAGCGGCTATAGCGCTTTGGAAAATAGCGCTTATTTGGCACAGTATAGCACATTTCAAAATCCGATGTACAAATGATATAAAAGGGGCGAACCCGATGCCTCAATGGCGGAGCACATTCACACGTAGGCCTCCAAGCCTACTTCAATCACACCACAATCAGGGTTTCCTGGCTTACCCGCAACCACAGGGTTTCTCGATCGACCCAGAACGATTCTCAACCAATACCGAGGGTTTTGACCGGCTCACCCTTAACCGAAACCGAAGGTTTTCTCCGGTTCACCCCTAACCGAAACGACCACACAAGAAAGAGACTATGTACACAGTCATACTGCACACAGCACGAGTACCGTAAGGGTTGAAGTGCCAACCTCAACCCAGGGCATGGGGCTCCTAACCCACCTCCGAAGACGGTTCGGGGATAGAGCTGTCCTGAGGACCCGGCCCTATCCTCTCAGTCCTGTCACGGTCGCCACTATGTTGAAAGAAAGAGGATGCCCCAATTTAGAAAGAATGAAAGAAATGGGGGCGCCGGGAATCGAACCCGGGCCGCCTGCTTCGAAGTCAAGCATGCTAACCACTA
>JASANF010002609.1:0-46302 GCA_030248245.1 Trissonchulus sp. WLG1_4 | reverse complement strand
ATAAGCGTACTTTAATTTTTTTTATTTAAAGCGTACACTTCCCTGCAGTAATGAATCATTATACTTTTAAATGACAACTAAAGAAACACTACAAAACACTACAATCTCTAATAAACAAGCACGTTTTGCGAGTAAGGTTTAACTTAATTTTGACAGATTACGGTGCGACATGCTTGCTGTGCCGAGGATATTCTACGAATATAAAACGCGGCACTTGAAGTTTTTGGAAGGCAACATATGTACATATGGAATAAACATATCAACTGTAAAGCTTAAACGTATTTTCAATCCAAGAGTGTCCACAGCAATCATCAACAAAGTTCGCATCTGAGAAAAATCGCGCGCCAGTCAACTACTGCACTATATTCATAAAAGTGTATGCTTGGCTTTTTATCAGCCGCTTGCACCAAGCCTGGCTTAAAATCCGGCTTTGCGCATTTATAAAACCCAGCTGGGTTTTACTTTCAGGCTTATTGGTATTCATAAAAGCTGAGATGAGAAGCCGGGCTGATGGTATTCATAAAAATCAAGACCGGCTGTTTGTTAATCCCGTCTTCAGCAATTATTTTATTAATTTTTTCCGAATACAAAAAAGCTCGGACAAATAGGTAGGCTTGGACTGATGTCAGATTGGTCACTCGCTCACGCTGTTGTGTCAAACTGGAACGCCGATCAGAACCGTGTCACAGTACTGCTGCCATGTCATCAGCCTGCGAAATGTGCAGCTTCCAACGCTGATAAACAATTTACGAAACAGTATTGCAACAGGTTTTGTCTTTTTACTGTCTCCTGTATGCAAAATTTATCCGACTTGACATAATGCAAATGACAGCATGCTGAACGTAGCTAAGGCCCGGTTCACACAGACTTACTTTTTACGTTTTACTTTAACTTTCTACTTTTTACTTTTCACTTTATTCTTTTTACTTTTGCAATAGTGTTCACACAGGCTTACTTTTTACTTAAGGAAGATCGCATTCAATTGGCTGGCTTTGGCGCACTTGTATGTCAAAAAGAAAATCTAGCCAATAAAAATGAAGTTCAATAGGCGGAGCTTGTGTTAGAGCATTCTGATTGGCTAGATTGCTAAAGTAAAAAGTAAAAAGTAGAACGCGTTTCTACTTTTACTTTTGGCCAAAAGTAAAAAGTAAAAAGTACGTCTGTATGAACCGGGCCTAAGGCTGATCAGACTAAGTACGTACGTACACACAGGATATATCACACACACCCACACAAACTGTGTTATTTGCTGACATACCAGCAGTTTAACACTGGAATGGGGAGATTTGTGTGCTCTTGGCGCACAGATTTGCACTATAGTATATACGCGGTGGCTGAGGCCGCCGCGTACAAAGTCTACCAAAAGATAAAAAAACGTATTTAAAAAAAGAACATACCATCACCTTACATAGGTGTTTTAAGCGTAGAGTTGACTATTGGTCCACAAACTTTACGACTTTAGTAAAACAAATAAATTATTACGCAGAAAGTTGCTATAAACTCTAAACTTGATGCCAAAACTATGTACGAAAATGCACGCATGGTGACAATCTTTGTAAGCGAAACTATTACTATAATGTCATAAATACTAACAAAAAGCATTCTTTACATATTTGGCTGAAAAAATGACAAAAATTCAATAAACCAATTTCTGCGTGAAATTGATGCAAGTTTTGCGAATCGTCGAATTACAAGGGATTTAGGAAAACTTAAAAGTTTGAGTAAATATTTGCGAAAAAAACACACATTCCTTCCCCAATATTCTGCGCTGTAACAAAGTTTGCGAACAAACCTATGTCTTTGCATAAAGTTTTACATCAAGGAAATTTATGGGATTACTTAGAGAAGGTTATGGAATTCACCTCAAAAAAAGAACATTTAATTAAAAAACAAATAAAAAAAACAGAAAGAGAAAGCACTTTTTAGGAGGGCTAAAGTCCTATTTTGGACTAGACAGGTACCGAGTTCAGAGCGGCAAAAAACTTCACGCATCGCTCCAATATGCGCTCATTAAAATTCTTTTCAAAGTTGGAAATGCGCATTTTGAAATTTCAACGACATTACACTAAACGTGATTTATGCATGCGTAGTAAGCTGTACATTACATGTACTGTACGCATACGTGGTGGAAAAACATTTTGAGTATTTTTTATAAAACTTATGACCGGTAAAAATTGTTGTTTATCGTTTGGAGTTTAACTTTTACTGTATTGTACGTACATATGACTGTACGCGTGCGGTACGTGTGACCTCTATTATGTACATTCGACATGGAATAATGACTAAATATTTCTGTGCTAGACCCGGAAATGTTTCCCGCTGTCATTTTACAACAAAACTTGACTAAAAAGTTATTATTTTAGCACCAAACTTGGTCAGCACCACACGATAAGGTTGAGTAGATAAATAGTTGGACGTTTCCGCATCGAGTGAAACAGGCTTAAAGATGTCGTTTGTCCATAATCAAGCGATTTAATCTTGTCGTGTATAAAAGTGCACACGACATCAAAGGAGTCTACATTTTATAAGCGGGTTGGAATGTCGATGGTCGAATTTCTTTGAAATAAAAATTGGTAATGTTCCTCAAGTTGAGTTCAGAGAGAAATTTCTGCATAAATTTTTGGAGTATTCTAACGGTCATGCTGTTCAAATAACTCATTCTTTCTTGGTGTTAGGTATAAGCTCTGAGTTCTGAATGTGCCGCGTTCTAATCCTTGGAATAGTTTCAAAATAAACGAGCAAAATAAACTCCATGTCCATTAACAGAATTTCAAGAACTAAAAAAATTTATACTCAAAAAACGTTTCCTGAAATAATAATACAGTTAGTTTATTTCTTATTTCTGCCTAGTGAGAACGGAGCCTAATTTAGTGCTAGCAAATACAAAATTTTGTGCTTTTTGACTAAGCTTCTTGCTGTTTAGTCAAAACTTCGTTCTTTTTTATAACCGTGGTTAAATAATAGTAACGAATTGGAAACTTTCCGAATATTGACACTCAGACCTCACAATGTAACCACTTCTCGCTCAGCAGAAGAGCTTAATTGCCATGCGTACCAATAGAATGTGCGCAAGTTCGTTGTGACTGGTCGAAAGCCGGGAAATGAGCCAGACACTGGCAACTGCAGGGTCGGTTGGGCAAAATGGGGAGGGCCTGTCGGTCAGAGCAAAATGTATCGCGACAATACGAATCGTCGGTGGCCGCTACAAACAAGTCCCCCTTTCGATAGGATCGCGTAATATTCATTACGTAACTGGGGGGCGCCCCGTAAAGACGGTCAACAAAGAGCAAGAATAACAATAATAACATAGTTTAGGCCAACCAAAGGGGGCCAGTAACTGTAGATTCATGTTGTACCATTTTCTTTCGAATTGTGGGCATATACGAGGTACATATATAACGTAGAACAAAGAGAAATAAATGTAGTTTTGCTATGTAATAAAAAAATCGATTGCTACATATTTAACATGTAAAGATAATATGTAGTTATTATTTAAATAAAATCCACAATCTCCAGCAACCAGTATTTGACTCAGTTGCTGTGTAAATTCTGAAAACAAAAAACGTAAACAAAAATAAAACTCAATTACATTGGTAAGTATACATAAATTCAAATCTGATAATCAGTAACTGCATTTTATTTAAATTCCTTATTCTATTAGAACAAAAAGAGTGAAACACTCTACTGCTGCCTTTCGTTAGACGAAAATGAAGAAACATGATAACATGCTCTCAGTAGTGTAGTGTCGTTCCGTCAGAGAGATTTAGTTTCTTATAACTGGTTAAAATTAGTTATGTAACTAGTGTTAGTTTTAGTTATGGTATATATATATATATATATATATATATATATATATATATATATATATATATATATAGTTATATATATATTTAGTTTTAGTTATGGTTATATACCTACCACAACAACACTAACTCTGTCTCTAACTCCCTGCCCAATAAACACGGATGGGAGAGCAGCCAATCAGCTTATAGATTAGCGTAGCACACGGTCATTAATAAAAGCTCAGTAGGCGAATAAGTTATAAGAAAATTATTAAATTTAACTCACACTTCGAAAGATTCTTGCGAATTTTTAAAGACACTATGTAATTAAGAAAGTTTCATAAGAAAGAAATTAAGCAATGTTTATATCGTTTGTCATAAGGTCTTATAACTTCACTTGAACTTTGCTTAAATATCCCCAAAAGTATTTAAAACCCTTTTCTAATTTTTTACAACCCATTAATTAGTTAAAAATAGAAATTAGTTCTTAGCCTTATGCAACTGTGTTGGCACTTAAGGTGCTAAATTCCACAATCGCAGTTTCCATTTTTAAGACTGATCTATAAACTACAATGAGTAAATAGTCTACTTTTATTAAAGTATAGGAAAAAGCGCCCAGAGCATTTTGTGTAAATTTTCAACCTTTAGACTAGCTACCACGTCGGCTTACTAAACTGTAAGCCAATGAAGCAGCTAGTATTGAGTTGGGCTTGGAGCAACGATTAAAAATGATGGTTGTTTTGGATCATGTTTCAAAAAGTTAGGCCATTTTATTCTTACTTAAGGGGGTAGTGTCGCGAAAGCAGTCGATTTTGCGTAACTATAAAACATTTTTAGAAAAAGATACGACATCGTTCTTTATATGTTTTGAAAATATATGTTGAGGCAAGTATTTTCGCCAAGTTTCATCAAAATCGATGCAGTATACTGTTTGCAGTGAGGTCGCAAAGTCGGAAAAATGACGTTTTAAAAACCTATTCACATTCGATTTTTTCGTCACAATTATCAACTTATTTGTTTAGTTTGTTTACATAGACTAAAAAAACATATGTTGTAGTTTATGCACACAAAATTTAGTGCAAATTGCTTGAGTGGTTGTGGAGTAATACCTATTTGAACTGTGAAACTGTGCGTAAACAGTGAAGTACTCTCAGCAATAATGATAAATTCTGAAAAATTTAGACGCTCATTTTAAAATCAAAAGAAAAACGAACCTTCGTTTTTCTTTTTTCTTATTTGTGGCAAAAAACCGTGCGTCGACACGTTATGTGTGCTTCACAAGCTGGCCAGTCTGATATCTGGCTGAATTTTTTGAATTTTCATGTCTTTATTGTGTGATGTCTGGCTTACAATCGGTGATTGGTTTAAGATATTGGTAGATATTGGTAGTCTACTGTCTGGCAGTATATACTTATTTAACACAGTATAGCATTGGATTAGTTTCTCAGTGAACGTACAAGTTCAAAGCAAAAAGATCTCTTTTTGCAACCTATGAGCAAAACTGCTTTCGCGACACTACCCCCTTAACTGATTGTTCTAAAAAAGAGCTTTAAAAAACTTAAAAAAACTGCGATTCTGGTAATATGTACAACCTTAATCAACGACACTGATTGGCTGCTCAGCTTGGCTGCGCAAATTACTCAGAAATTTTCAAATGGGCAAAGGAATCGTCACTGTTGTAAACCACCTTAGTCAGCTTTATTTTTTTATCATGCACGTCAATGTTAACTAAACTAAATCAAATTCACTCATTTTTTCAAAATTAATCGCCTTAATGAGACAAAAATGACCTATAATTAATCCCTATGCGAAGAAGTATATATCAAGTCAGTAGAAAATAAATTGAAAATTAAACTTTAAAACAAAGTTGCGCAAGCCATTAAATAAAGGGATTAGACGGGAAAAAAATTTGAAAAATAGAGTCTCTGTTTACATAATTTGAGGCAAGAGTCAAGACTGGGACAAAGTAGTAATGTTTAGTACAGTAACAGTACAGTACATGAGTAGTAATAGTAGTAAAGTAACAGTCAAACTATAAGACATGAGCCAATAACTGCGACAGCGTTTGTTTTAGAAGTTTACAGTAACAGTCACATGCCCATATACTCTACGACACATACAGTAAATGGTGTACTGTACGCTGAAAGACTGGTATACAGCATTTACTGTTTATATTATTACTATTACGTCGTGTGCAATCTAGACACCATAACAATAATGCAGCAAAGATATGCGCACTATCAGCAAACCGGTTCCGGACACATTCCTTAATCGCGGACTGAAGGAGTGAGACTGTAGACTTGAAGTTACCATCTGGCTCAGGGCACGGCAGGACGCGGGTCAAAGAAATTATCGACCCGCAACCCGCGACTCAACCCGCACCGTAAAACCCGTCCCGCGATCCACTTTGAGCCACCATTTCCATTGGTGATTGATTGTTTTTAGCTGATGCCAAAGTCTAATTTCCACAATGTAGCTACATCTGGACACTGTTCATAGTGCAACTGGAACCGAGGGGCATTATTACGCAGTACCAAAAATTCTCTAAAATTGAAATCATAAGAGATATTTTTTCAGGTTTCGTGTGTTAGAAAAAAACTAGCGACCCGTCCAGCCGGAAGTGGGTACCCGCGGGGGGACCCGCATCTCAAATTTTCCGAGCCAACCCCTGATCTATCTCTTTGCCGACTGATAAAGAAAAGGGATAGTTGACAAGTGCGACTGATGCAATCTTGGGGCGCGGTGCAAGGTGCTCCTATCCGCGTGTCCGTTTTTGCGCTATATGGTAATGTACGGCTCTATATGCGACTAAATCTATATGTAGATGGGCTAATCCTGAGGTGTAATGTCCATTATGCATACTTCAGTTACATATGTATTTGTCATAGTTGTGGTGCCCATTTGAGAATAGGCTGTTCCCCATAGTTTGTCATATTGTCATACCCATAGGTGTTGATGAGGAACGAAAAAGCAACCTTGGACAACAGCATCCAGCCCGGGGCTATGTTTAAGCTACAGAATTTTAAATCAGTTAAGTTATCAGTTAAGTTATTTGCGCAAAATTTAAATCAGTTAAGTTATCAGTTAAGTTAACTTAACTGATAACTGATAACTTTAACTGATTTTAATTGCAGTTACATGGTAAATTTTTTTAAAAATTTAGAATCCAAAATTATCACTCAAAATCCAATTTTAAGTGTTTTATGGTTTTTAAATTATATTAATGTCTATAAATTAGATTTATAACAATTGTGATCAGTTTTATTAAAATGTACCGATACCGAGTACCGAGGTATATTTGTGCTGTTTTAATTCCTCAAGATACCTAAGGGGGAACCAGCCTCGGGCCTATTGTGCTTCAACATTATACAAATTTGCTCACTAATGTTCAAACTCTTTCTAAAAGTTCATTAACTAACACGTCAGAACTAGACTTTGAAAAAGAATTTAGAATTTTCGTTCTACGGCACGTAATTTTTTAAATATCCAAATAGCCCCCTGGATATCCTCAGGCCTTAGCCTACAGCCCACACAAATATCAAACAGGAGCTAAAATAAGTATCGAGTGACACATTAACGACGTAATCTCACGTAGCTAAAAGGATGCCACAATCTGATCAGGTCACAGGCGATGGTTAATCACTTTTCCTGGAACCTTTTTGATGCACCCAAGGTGTCCCGTTTGGGTTGTTTTGTGCCGCTAATAATGTGCACTGTAGCTATCTATTGCGCTACCAAACTGAAGGGTTATCATGTTCTTTTCACTTTATATAGTATAAAATATGCTATAATGTGGCTGAAATGCATAAAAAAAGAAACGTGCACACTGCACACTTAACGGAAGCACATGTCTGCATTCAATATTTCAGGTCACAGCTGAACTGAAATTCCTTAAATCAGTTACACACAGAACTAAATTTTTATTTTCAGTTATGCGCTTAACTGAAAATAAAATCAGTTTTGACGCTTAAGGGGGTAGTGTCGCGAAAGCAGTCGATTTTGCGCGACTGTAAAACTTGTTCAGTAAAATATTAGAAATTGTTCTTTCTATATTTTAAAAATCTACCAAAAGGCAAATTATTTTGCCAAGTTTCAGCAAAATTGGTGCAGCATATAGTTTGCAATAATGTCTCAAAGTCGGAAAAATGACGAAAAAAAAACCTATTCACATTCCATTTTTTAGTCACATTTATCAATTTTTCTGTTTAGTTTTTTTACACAGACTAATAGCACATATGTTGTAGTTCATGCACACAAAATTTAGTGCAGATTACTGTAGCGACTGTGGAGTAATACTAGTTTGAACTGTGAAGGTGTACTTAAACTGTAAAATAGTAGCAGCAATAATGATAAATTGTGGAAAATCTAGACGCTTATTTTCAAATCAGAAGAAAAACGAACCTTCAATTTTCTTTTTTCTTATTTGTCGCAAAAAATTGTGCGTCCACACATTATGTGTACTTCACAAGCTGGCCAATCTGATATCTGGCTTGATTTTTCGAACTTTTATGTCCCTATTGTGTGATGTCTGGCTTACAAATGACGATTGGTCCAAGATATTTGTCAATATTGATAGTGTGATGTCTGGCAGTAATTATTTGATACCATACAGCGTTGGACTAGCTTCTCATTGCATGTACTACTTCAAAACAAAAAGTTCTATTTTCACAGCCTATGAGCAAAACTGCTTTCGCGACACTACCCCCTTAACTGAAAATAAAATCAGTTCTGATGCTTAACTGAAAATAAAATCAGTTAACTGATTTAAATCAGTTTTTGGAGTCTAAATCAGTTAAGTTATCAGTTAAAGTTAAGGCTCAAAATAATTTCAGTTAAAGTTAAAGTTAAAGTTAACCCCAAGAAATTAAATTAGTTAACTTATCAGTTAAGTTTAACTGATAACTTTTTTAAAAACAGTTATCAGTTATCAGCTAACTGAAACACCCCTACCCGGGGCCCAAGTGTAGTGTCCTACACTGTTAACTTTGTTGCAAATTTGCCAACTTGGCCAACTTGGCCAACTTAAGTTGGCCAACTGAACTTGGCCAACTTGGCCAACTTAAGTTGGCCAACTCAACTTGGCCAACTTGAACATCCGATACTTTGACTATTTAAAATGAAGTCAGGTTCTAATCCTCTAGTTAATTTTTTCAAGTTTAGTTAGTCAGTTAATGAAAATGAAAATTTAAAATTTAAACTTCGAGATTTGAACTTGACTTTATTTCAAATAGTGAAAGTATCGGATGTTCAAGTTGGCCAAGTTGGCCAAGTTGATTTGGCCAACTTAAGTTGGCCAAGTTGGCCAAGTTGAGTTGGCCAAGTTGGCCAAGTTGATTTGGCCAACTTAAGTTGGCCAAGTTGGCCAACTGAAGTTGGCCAAGTTACCAATTTTTAAGTTGGCCAAGTTGGCCAACTGAAGTTGGCCAACTTGGCCATTTCTAATAGCACAAGACCAGGACGGTGTGCCCCCGGATGTGCCCTCAAAATTTCTTAAAATAATTTTTAATGTCTTTTCAGATTCATTTATTTCTCATCAGCCAACATTTAGGCAGAACAGTTAACAATTCTCCGAAACAAAACTAACTAACTACGTATATACATCAACTGATTAAGTTGGCCAAATTTGGCCATGTAGGACACTACACTTGGGCCCAGCCCGGTATCATAACAGTGCGAGCCTAGGGTGGGTCGGCTTATACATATGTTGCGGGATGGGTTGTGGGTTACCCACGAACGTCAAGTCACCGTTTGACGTGGGTCGTGTGTGTGTCGACAATTGTGACACCCGAGCAAGGGGCAGTAGTACCCGAGTGTAAATAACGTATGTACCATTATACCCTACCCATTACCCAGGATAGGATCTAATATAGCGCAGGTTACAAACGTACAATATTGTGAAAAATTGGACTGCTCAAAAGGTCTCACATTTTTGTTTAAACAGTGTATCGTGAATTGCCGATTTGGCAGAAATTTCGGTATAGTTCAACTTTTTTAGTAAATTCTGCTTCAAATTGCTTATTTTTGAGCTTTTGGACCCACAATTTTACTTATCAGTTTTTCCTATAACCCTTTGACTCGCATTGGGAATCTCAGGTACCACACATGGTGGATGCCGTAAAAGAGGCTATAAATCTTGGCTAGCTTATTCTAGTCAACTGATCTTCGACTTGTTTTTTCAGAAATCGCAGATCTTTGCATTTATGGGCCCAATTTTAGTCCTGCTGCCACACAACAAAACCTATGCTTGATTAAGCACTGTGAAAATTTGACTTTTTTTCATCGCAAAAGTAGTATTTTCTTTCCAGCCTCATTATGATATTTGATCGCAACTCTGGCAGTCTGCTTTTTGTAGCAAAAAGTTTTAAGTAAACTGACCAGAGGTCAGCTAAAGCCTGTTGTGCAGCTATATTTACCTGTGAAACGGTGGATTGCACTAAATCGGATTAATTGACGATTAGCTTAAATCGACTCAGCTTAGACTTAAATTTCTTAAATCAGTTCAATCAGCTACACCAATGAAGATTAGCGCAATTAACGCTTAAGAGTTAATTGAAAACTGAGGTGTAACTCCGATTCAGCCGAGATTTATGTAACTAAATCTATTCAACTGGAAATTAGCTCTAACTCAGACTTAAGTTAATCCAATTTGGTGTAAACCACTAAAAAAATTAAGAAGACAATTCATAGCTACTAAGCTAGAGCATCCGAAACAGGGTTTTCATCATTTATGATTTATATAGTGGCTTGCGAAATCTTTTGTCAGTAAAGACTTCCAGATAGAGTTCTGCCACTAGCAAATTTTCCGGGCCGGGCCCGGGCCGGGCCGACTAGCGCGCTTCTGGGCCGGGCCCGGGCCGGGCCCATTTCTGAAAAATCTCTCCGGGCCGGGCCCGGCCCGGCCCGGCCCGGGCCCGGCCCGCGGCCCGCGGCCCGCTACAGTAGTATAAGTGCCTGCGCACTTGTAAACATCAATATATATTCAATGCAGTCATTGTTCATACGTTGCTGAAGCTCGAGACAACCCTGGGCTTATGGATTTCTAGGCCCGGCGGGCCGCGCCCGGCCCGGGGTCCGAGGCCCGCTCCGGCCCGGCGGGCCGCGCACGGCCCCGGGCCCGGAGTTTTACGGGCCGGGCCCCGGGCCGGGCTCATTTCTGAAAAAACTCTCCGGGCCGGGCCCGGGCCGGCCCGGCCCGGGCCCGGCCCGCGGCCCGCGGCCCGCTACAGGCCCGGGCAGAACTCTACTTCCAGAAATCTTTCGTCAGTTAAGACTTCCAGATAACAGTCACAGCAACGTGACGCACGCGTAATACCTAAACTACATGAGCTAAACGAACGCACTGCAAAAAGTTATCGCTAATTTCTATCAAGAGTACATAATAGGACGTACTCCTTGTTACTCTTGTTTCTATGTAACTTTTACGCTAGACAACGCTTTGACGCACGCACAGTTAATCTAAAGTGCACAGCAAACAAACGCACACGCTTATGCAACACTCTATACTGTCCGCCAAAATCAAAATTAACAAGCAACAGTTTGCTGCAAAAGAAAAATAGAATGACTTTTACAGTAGTTTGTCATGATTGACAAAAAACCTGTTGCGAGCTCAATTCTTATTCCAACTTAGATCAAACTCAGCCAACTGCTAAGTACTATTGCAAACATCTTTTAAGATGACTAAGAACTAAGACTAGAACTACAAGAACACTATGGCGCAAACAAAGGAACCCATTTTGCTTCAGCAATGAGCTGGATTTGATTCATACCGGAATCAAACGGGTTAAAACGATCAAACTTTTCATCAACTTTTCCTGCAGAAACAGTTTGTATATTTCAATTGGTGACTCGTGCATTTTTGTGGAAACATAGTCTAAAAGTTAGCGAACATATGCTAGCAAAATACATATGCACACAGAATTCGGCTTTAATTTTCGCCCAGCAGTTTCGCCAAGCCCGCTCAATTCGAATTCTCCAAGTAAACATACGCAGACGGCCATAACTAAAATTCTTTCACCCACATGACCACTTGCTTTATTATTTTTATGAAATTATTATATGCTAAACACTACATTTTTGTGCAAAATATGTTTAGTTAAAAAACTTTTCCTTCACACACTGGAACAAAATGTCTGAATCTGACTATAAAATCTTTGCTTGGTAATACGGTCACCTTTCAGTAAATGCCAAAATTATACTTGCCAATGAAATACATAGGGAACCGGGCTCAAGCTTTTGTATCAACTAAACTGAAACTTTGCGCGACGACACTGAGTAAACGTCAAGTATGCATTCTTGACAGCTAAAAATAACGGTTCGGCAAAACTCCAAAGCATTTCTAACTGACTGACAACTTTGCTGGAGCAAAGAGCTGGATTTGATTCTTTCCTGAATCAAACGGGTTAAGACCGCAAGACTTGTCACACAGTTTTTCTTCGGTAACAGTTTGTAGATTTCACTTGGAAACTTGTGGAGCCATTAGATTTGAACCCATGTGAGATAAACAGCTGATTTTGACATCCACACAATTACAGGAGTCAAAACACGCACAAATGCACAGACAACCATCACAAAGTTGTACGTTGCAACATCAACATCATCTTACAGAAGCTACGTAAATCATTATCATAAGATTAGACACACACGCACACACACCAATGGTTAATTTTATCACACAGCCTTACGTTTTGATCTGGGGTCATCATAAGGACCTGTTGCGGTGTGCCGCAACAGGAAAAACCTGTTGTGCTGTGGCACAACAGGAACAAGCAAAAGCTTACTGCAAAAGTAATCCAGTGAGTGAGCACTAGCAGGGTGAACGTTTGACAACATTAGACCTGTTGCGCAGTAAAAACTAATTGTCAGCCAGAGTAAATTTAAAAATTTTCAAGAGTACATCATACGAATAGTCCCAGACTCCAGTCTGTTTTATGATTTTTTAGTCTTCTGAGCTCAGTTATTTTTTGTTCTCAGTGTCGTTTTGGGCAAAATTAGCAGTACATATTTTATAAGAGAAGAAGCCATTATGTGCCGTTTGTTTGATTTGAATAATAAATTTATCGCATCAAAATTTTCATAAAAAACTGATAAAATGTACAAATAAATTATATAAATATTATATTTGTAAAAACAAAAAATGGTATATTTCACGTCATACTTCAAAAGTCAAGAAGTGCCTTTGTTACTTAAAGAGTTTCTTAACTCTATTGCAGTGTTCATGTTCTAAAGGAAATGAGACATAATTATTCATTTTCGAAACAGTTTTGCGTTCATAGGCTACAGACAGGCATACAGGTTAGTTATTAAATATATAAATAACGAAAAGTAAAATCGATAAAACGCAATCTTATTTCTAGTTAGAGCAAATATAGAGGAAAAGATTCATTAACAACAATTGCATAACAATTGAAGCCATGAAGTTAAAAAAGATACCGAAACCGAGATCGAACCGGGGACCTTTAGATCTTCAGTCTAACGCTCTCACAACTGAGCTATTTCGGCTTGAAAATATTGACAATTTATGGTCTATAATTAGAAGCGTAAAGAATGTTGGATGTTTCATTCGGTTTAGATTTTTATTGCCAATAATTTTGTTTAACCAATATTTTTAAATTTCCTGTCGAAGGAAGTTTGGTGTTGCAATGTTTGCTGCATAATTCAGCTGAATTGTCCCAACATCAATCAATAAGTTATTGATACCTACTGAAATTATTACAGGCAAGGCACATATTGTACTGTTATATGCATATATCAGCTTCTATATTGACAGCAGTCTGTTGGCAGACACGACACATTACACAAGAGACAAGCAATAGCAAACACACGCACACAACACAACAGGTAGGTACTTTGTAACGTAAGTATGTGGATGCAGAGATTCTGCAAAACCTATACAAACCAAGTATAAACTACCTGTTGCGCTGTGGCGCAACAGGAAAAAACACATTGTTAAAGAACAATTTTTATTATTGCAGTAAAATATGTTCGCTATCAGAAACAAAAAAGCTACTATATTTCAAAATAAAAATAAATCTTTTCAGCAAACAAGAAGTACAAAAACTCGCATAAGTATGCTAACGTTTAGCAAATTAATCACGAATTCAACTCACGTAAAGGCTAAAAAAATGTTTATATATTATCACAGTTGTCAAAATTTCTAGGTAGGACATTCAGCCGTATCTATCTTTTGTTTCTGAAGGCCCGACTCATATGCGTTCAATAATTTGTATGTATGTAGGTTGATCTCTAAAAGACTATCATGAT
This sequence comes from Trissonchulus sp. WLG1_4, assembly GCA_030248245.1. Lineage (NCBI taxonomy): Eukaryota > Metazoa > Nematoda > Enoplea > Enoplida > Ironidae > Trissonchulus > Trissonchulus sp. WLG1_4. Next base: position 32,260 of record JASANF010002609.1, on the reverse strand, counting down.
AGCGCAATTAATTAATAATAAATATCAGTTAACCGTGCCGTGCCTAAGCGATGGAGCAAAATATCCACTAAAACGCGGTTCATAGTACATACATATGTATGTACTTGTCCGTAAGGGCTATCCGCATCCGTAAGAGAATTTTGATTCATACATGTCCGGATGTCGTTGTCCGGAAGAGAAGTTGAATTCTGTTAAACTTTTGACCGTTCCGCCAGCATTCAGCATTCAGCCAATCAGAACGTGGACGAGCGTACACACGAAATTCCTCAGCGCATTGCAAAATTTTGTTAAATTGGTCTTGCATAATTTCGGCTCAATAGCTTCACTTTAGAGTCTTTAGTGTGCTTACAACGTATTTATTGTTGAAGCTTGCATCGTTACACACTGGTGCGCTGCAGAATTCGCATACGTTATTTTATATGCATAGTGCAGGCAGACTGTGCGTAGTGTCCGTAGAAATATGAACTAATACTACGTATGGACACGGACAATCTTCCGAACACTGACACGGACTCGGACACAGCCAACTGCGGACAGTTCTGCAATAGTATAAGCTAGGCTTAACTTTCAACTTCGAGCACAAACACGGTAAAGCAAGCACTGTGCGTTCACTATCGGCTTACTTCTAGTCTACACAATTCTGTATCGGGGGTTTCACGATTTCTCTCTCACTCGTAGCTAGATCAATGAAGTTGACTGGACAATAATTTACTCAAAACCAGGCCTGTAGCGGAGCGGACGAATACACGTGAGCAGACGTTCCCTATCCCTTCCGGGACCAAAAATTAACAAAAAAGTGTGCCACCACTAACGATAATCTAACCAATAATATATATCAATTATCAGTACTGACTAGAAAATAATTAACAGCCGGCAGGTTAAAACAGTTTACTGGTTAAAAAGTACAGTTAAAATTGTAATTACAAATTACTTTCCAGAACCGTAAGGAGACACAAAAGGCATTCATTGGTAATACTACAGGTAATAAGAAACAGAATCCAACTAAACATCATAAACATGATGGATCATAATGCGACATATATAAATTCCATTTCACCATAAAACAGGTTTTTTTCAAAATCGGCACTGTGTAAATGTTGTGTAAATTAAAAATTTGCTGCGTAAATTAAGGGTATGTTGTGTAAATTTTTAAAAGTGTGTATTTTAGCATTTTTTAGGTAAAAATTGACCGTTTTTTCACGTGAAAAGTAATATTTCGACTTTGAGACTCGAGCTACATACGAAAATAAAAAATATGAAATATATGATTGAAAATTTTTGCGTTTATGTCAGTTCCAGTATCCGACACGCCAGGGCAAGCCCCCTGAAATTTCGAAAAATCCGAAACAAGCCCTATCCCCCAGGCCGAGACCCCGTGTACATGCATGGTTTACACAGATAGAGAGTTGTTCTATCAGCCAGATCCTACTAATTTTTTCAAATCCGGGTGTAAAACATTTACAGTAGTTTGAAGTAGGACAAGAAATCGCACAGACGGGCTCAGCATGACTCATTTTTCACTGTCAACTTTAAAGTGCATGAAAACGAATGCTAAAATAAAAACAATCATAAGCCGTTTAAGAGCAGAAACTGAAGATTTTTTGTTTTGGGGTCAAAAATTAGACAATTTTGTTAGGACAAAGAGGGCACAGGCAGCAATCGCCTCCTTCGCGAATTTTTGTAATTTTTACAATTTTTATTTTTTGTTGTGTAAATTAGGCGGCCGATGCGTAAATACACCATATTTTACACAAAAAAACCATGCCAAATTCCAAATAATCCAAATCCAAAGTTTTAGTCATACTTTTTGGGTGGTCACATACTTTTGGTCAGATCATAAAACTAAAAAGAATATGAATACAAGAAATATAAAACAATCAGAAATATTTTTGAACAATTCGGTTCGTAGCAATTGCTATGTACTTTTTGCACCTTTGTAAATGGATTCATCAACACTTTGCAGACATTGTGAAATTCTAAAACCCGAATCCTCAGTATAATATATGAACAGCAAACCATTCTGTCCAATTAGCATCCAGCACTTTGCAGCAGTAAAACAAGAACAGCAAACGCCTCCAAAACGCACTATGTTGATAAAATACAATACCGTAGTCAACGCAGAAAGTAAAAGTTTTGGTTTGGTATTTCATTAAAATTTAAAAAACCTACTCTAGAAACGCCATTTTAGCTTGCCTTGAGCATAAAACTTCGCAGTTAATTTTTTCCACGTTTTCAAAAGGATTTCCTGTTTTTCGAACTTTTATGTTTTCCATAGATTTCTCAGACTATCGCGTTAAACTACATGTCTTGTACAATTACATCATGGCTAAGACAAAGTAAGGGCATGGAAAATATTGCAATAAGCCAAAACAAACATGGAATACAGAGTTACACGTAAAGAAATCCTGGAAATCATATTCCGAATTCCAAAAATAATCCACAAATGAGACTATCGCATGGTTTCGTCATCATCAATTTTCGGAGCCAAATAGAATCGCACATATCCCAAATCGTTGATTTCATATTCCACCACAAATGGAATGTCATTGGACACGGACAGCTGAAACAGATAAGACAAATTCAAATTTTAAAAAAAACTTCTATACAACACACTTTTCACAAACCTTTCGTGGTTGTGGCGAAACAGAATATTATCGCTTTTCGTTATCATCGGCAGATCTAGGGGAAAAAGAGGGGGGAGGGTCCCCAGGGGAAAAAGAGGGGGGAGGGTCCCGGCAGGAGTAAAATTTTGGCCAAAATTTGAAAAATTTCGCCAAAAATTGACAAAATCGGTGTTTTTTGGTCAAAAAAGGTAAAAATTGCGTCATTTTTGGGAGGGGGGGGGGTCAAAAATGTGCTGACGCAGGGGAGGGGGCTCCCACCAAGGGGGGGAGGGGCACCCAAAATTTTGGTGCTGTTACATCCATGACATGCTTCCACACTAGAAAACAATAAAAAATAATTAAATAAAATATATCTAAAAATTAATACCAATCCAATATCCATCCATGTTTTGACTATAAAGGCTATATAAAGTTTTTTAGTGTGAACGAGAAGACCTGGGAAGACCTGACTCAGGCCGACTTCTAAACGTCTGGGTCTGGCTTTAAGCCTGCAGCCTGACGAACCTGCACTTGTTCTGCCAGCGGGCCAGCCTTGCAGAAATGGTTGAGATATTTGATGGCGAAAGTGGCCTGAACGGGCTCAACCAAATCCATGGACACGTTCTCCATCGGTTCGTCGCTGCTGCCGCCAGGAGACAGTCGCACTGAGCCTGAAAAAAAACAAAAAACATTGGTCCGTAGTCGTGACTTATATAGTCAGACAAAAGTTTCTGATTCAGACATTTCCTGGCTATGAATAAGCACTGTTGCAATTACAAAACACAAGGTATGAGCAGTTGAGGAAAGCGTAGGCGGGTGTAGGGTCAACTGTCGACTACATAGTTGCGTACTTGACACAACATCTGAAATGGAAGGGCGCGACCAAAATGGGGGGGGGGGCACCGGATCAAAGGCCTTCACTCCACACCCACTAAAAATATGCCAGCGTACTGAAGCGATTTTTAATATACCGAAATTGAGGTATCATATTGTAGTACAATCAGTTTGGAGCATTTGCCCCCCCCCTCAGAATTATCATGTCTGCTAAAGGCCTTATCAGCACGCTAACGACAGAAACCTACCACTGCCGAGATCTCCCTTTGCCTGGAATGTGATGCTCTTCTTGACGCACGCAATAGACATGCTGTCTCCAATCTGGGCCAAGTCTCGGCAAATCCTGGTGAACTCAGACGCGGACATTTTCACCACACACGAATACTCTTGCTCCTAAAACAAGTGAAAAACTCCGTTGTGCTTTTCGGAAAACAGTCCATTTTTAGGCATTTTTTGGCGAAACGTTTATATACATAATAACATGCAGTGCATGTGCAAGATCACTGAGCCACTGGTTGCAGGGGTCTGGGGGCGGCGGCCCCCTTTAAAAAGATCCGAGAATTTTTTGATTTTTAGGCCAAATTTGGTGAATAGGGATTTATCAGAAATTTTTTTCGACCAGGCGATAAAAACCAAAGGGGGGACCCTTGTTTACACTTTCTTGAGGTTGGACCAAAAGGGGGAGGGTTGCGACCCCCGCGACCCTCTCTGGCTACGTCCTTGACTAAGAGTAAGTTCAGCGGAAGCAATCCGAATGCACACAAAAAATAAACACGTCACCTTATCTCGTTTCACAATGGGATTATCATTCAGCTCAAAGTGCCTATGAGTAGAGGTAACCCCTCATGGACGGGTCTGGACGGCAAGTGGAGGTAACCCCTGAAGTCCGGCTGTTCCAGACGCTCAAGGGAATTTCGTTAATCTTGTCGTTGGGACTCGAAGTGCCAGCTTTCGAATTAACAGTCCAACGCCCTAACCAACAGGCTACGGGGCAACGTAGATGAGTTATGTCAGAATTTCGCATCGATGAGGAGCAGATTACTTTGCTGATGCTGACAGATACAGTCATACGTGGGCAGCTGGAAATTCTGGGGGGAGGGGTGAACCACCGGGTGGCGATCTCAAATATTCGCGCGAATCTAGTTGAATACAGTCCGGTCCTAGGGCTCAAGGGCGGACGGTGGGGGGGGGGGATATAGGGGATATATCCCCCCCCCCTTTTGCCCGGAAAAAAGGAAAATTTTTTGGAACCGCATACCAAAAATGGCCGTAAATTGATGAAATTTGGCCTCAAAATCGAAAATTTTCCCCAAATTTTTTCTGGGGGCTACCGCCCCCAGACCCCCGCGACTCTGGCTTACTATTCCTTCTTTTCTTACTTATCTTCTTCTTATCTTATTCTTATCTTATTCTTACTTATCTTTTATCATCAAAGCCTATGCATGCATGCCTAACCAACGCGCTGAGTTAACTTCGCTTTGCGGTTTCATCTCGCTCAGGTTGTTCAATGTCCATGGTTCAACCTTACATTACATCATGCAGCATGCTGCATCCACTTGTGTGCTGTATCCACTTGTCTGATATATACAGTCTCCTACTCTGATGTGAGGTTCCCATCTTTTGTTTTAATTTCCCTGTCTGAAAAAGTTCTGATACGTCCCCAGCTGAAAAAATTCGGCCTAAACTGAAAAAATTTTCAGAGGGCTTCCGCCTTCACCTCCTGCAACTGTTCGGCTTTGTTTAACATATTATTAACTTTCCATATAAAGTAAATTTCCCTGAATTGCTGTCATTATTCAAATCGTGTTATACCTCAAATTGTTCACAGATTTTGTATTTTAAACAGTGAACAACAAATATTATCATCAGATTCACAACTTGGGCATATGCGCGCCTGTATATGTTTTTTATTTTGCTGAGCTCATAGTGTTCCGCAAATTCGCAATAATAGGGATAAAATTTACAAATCAATTCGAAAATTGTGAAACAATTTTGACGCAGTACGGGTGAATTCGTAAAGTCCAGTCGTTGGTTTCTGTGGCTTGCCAAAAAAATTTCCGATACGTCTCCAGTTGTTCAATTTAGCCTAAAAATCTAACAATTCTCGATTTTATTACCTGGGTGCTGCAGCCCCCAGACCCCTGCACCTCTGTGGCTTACTAGTCTTTGTTATCTACTATCTTTCATCAAAGCCTGTGCATGTCTGCGCGAGTATGTACATTTACTTGTCTAATATACTGTCTGATGTGACGTTCCCATCTTTTGTTTTAATTTTCCTGTCGGAAAAAATTCTGATACGTCTCTAGTTAACCAAATTCGGCCTAAAATTTACAAAAGTCTCCAAATTTTTTTTTTTTTTTTTGTTTTTTTAAGGCGTTTTGTTTTAAGTGTTATTTAACTTGCTAAAATGTGCCTCTCAGACCCCTCCTCTCCCCAAGGTCACTTAATTCCCCCACGGAAACTGTATATTATGAAGCAGAGCGAAGCGGGTGGCGGAGCAGGGGGAAAGAGAAGAAGGAAGAGGAGAAAAGGGGAAAGAAGGGGGGGGGGCGGGGCGAATAGAGAATGAAGACAACGACACGGGGCTTGCTGTGAGGAAAGCAGCACCAGTTAAAAAATGGTATTATTCTACAAAAATGTAAACTTTGTTATAGTCTTATATTTATCATACTAAAAATATTTTCAATTTTTTGAAATTGGAAAAAAAATTGTATACAAATTTTGTAATTTGATCTGGAAATTTTGGTACCCGAACCACTTTTTGCGTCCCCGAACTGACTTGTACCCGAACCCAAACCCGAACCCGAACCGAAAAAACAACCCGAACCGTACCCGAACCCGAACTTTCGTCTCAACACTATTTTTAGGTACAACATTTGACTATTAACGTTAACTAGTTTTGTTTTTTTTTGTAAACCTGTTAGAACATAATTGCACTGGTATGTAAATAAATAAAATCTAACCGGAATGCCCAAATGCTCCGTGTCCAAATCCATCAGTTTGATTTCATATTCTGATGTTCGCTCCCCGTCTACAATTAAAAAGTATAATATAATATATACTTATGACGGGAAATTGGGGGAAATACACGCCTAACCCATATATACAAGTAGTTGGGGGGGATGGGGGGGAGGACCGCCCCCCCCAAAAAAAAATTCGGTCCAGGGGGAGGGAGGGGGTGGGTCCCGCCAGGGGGAAAAGAACGGGGAGGGTACCGGCGGGAGTAAAATTTCGGCCAAAATTAAAAACAATTAGCATTTTTTTGTAAAATTTAAGCGATTTTTACCGAAATTTTTGCCAAAAATTTTCAAAATCGGTGTTTTTTGGTCAAAAAATGTAAAAATTGCGTCATTGTGGGGAGTGAGGGGGCTCAAAAATGAGTTGACGCATGGGAGGGGGGGTCCCACCAAGGGGGGGAGGGGTACCCAAAATTTCGGTGCTGTTACATGTATGGCCTAACCTAAACACCGGATCTTAGTCTTGCTGGCGAGCTTGCCCCGAACTTATAGAAATTTTACGGAGCAGCTTCCTCCATTGACAAAAAATGAGTAAAAAATGGCAGTTTTTTCGTAAATATTACAAATAAATTAGCAACATTTTCTTAAATTTTGCAAAGTTTGGCTGGAGAGGTCCCCCAACAATTTGAATCCAGTATACGTATTGCTGCAAGAAGGGAACTTGTCGCTACGGCTAGAACACTTGTCGGGGAAAGGAAAGGGGTCGTCACGGAATCTCTGTTGAGTGTTGACTGTTTTAATCAAAATGTATCTTCTCGATTTGAGCCTTAATAAGCAATAACATAATGAATAGCAATAACAAAATTCTAAGTACAACTACTAACTCTTTGATTCGAATATAAAACTGATGGTGTCTGAGTCTTCCACAGCTCGCAGAGTGATCGAGTCATCGTTACCAGCGCACTTCAGAATTTTGGCCATGCTAAAAAATTCAAATAAAATACAAAACTCCCGCAAAATGAGCATTAACAGTAGGTATACTATAAGCATTCTGAAGCCGAAAAATACTACCATGTCCGATATATACTTTCCGATTTTTCCGAACCCTAAGGGGCCCTCCCGACAGACATGGAACAGGTTCGAACTCGAAATAGAAAATAGAGCTTGCTATAGCTAGATAAAATAGAAGTGTGGTCAACGTCAAACACTCAAACAAAAGGTGAAAAACTGAATCTTGACATTCTTACAAGCGTCCGCTCAAATAGAGCTGTAAGTTGACAAAGGGGAAAGTGACCGCTTCTAACTTATACCTCAAGTTAGACTAGCGACTAATGCAATCAAAGCAATGATGCAATCGACTAAAGCATTTACTACTACTACTAGCCGCATGTAGCCAGTCGGGAAAAAACCCATTTTGGAAACTTTTGGTCATATCCCAACTTCCCAAGTAATACACAAAATTGAAAGTTTTCTCAAGCCTTACCATAAGCCATAAAATGCAGCATAAAACGTTTTTGTATCATTTACATCATGGCAGAAATTTTGACCAAAAGTAATGGGAAAAAAACCCAATTCGGGGAAAAAAAGCCCAATTTCATCGATCAATAAAAAACGTCATGAGCATGCCACCGACGCTGTTGAGCATGCATGTGAGTATGTGACCACCCCCTCTTTCGAACGCACACACCGAGACCTTCCTACATCTACCGGTTGGCCTACAGCAAGTCATTACAGTTGACCCCAAAAATTTTTCAAAAATCAGATTTTACTGAAATTGCACGCAGAGTTGCGTAATCGCTACAGCTGTGCTACACAGTCGTTTTCTACCGATTTTCACATGGTTTAATTCAGAAAACAAGCATTTTAATAGGTTTAGCATGTAAAATGTACTTGGCAGTTTTCAAGCTTCGTAGGTGAAAACAGTCAAAATTTCGATTCCTCATAAAAAATGTAAACATGATCAGAACCAGTTCTAAACTCGACTATGGAGTTGTTTGGAGCTTGGAGGGTGTTTTATTGCACACAAAAAATGGTACCAATCGGACCACCCTAAGCCCAGAAACTGGGGTGGGTTTTTTTCCCGACCAACGGGGTGGGATTTTTTCCCAATTGGGTATACATGCACCAAATGGAGTCATTCGCGTGCATAATAAATATTTTACGTTATCATTTTTAATAAAAAAATTGCAGCACTAGCGCGCCAGCCTTGACACATTTATAAATCCTTTAATAAGCGAGTATATAACTACAATACAAAAACTAACTTGTTGAGGTTGATTCCCAGACTAAGATTGCGATCACAACGATATTCTTCAAAGCCACCCGCATCCAGCTTCAACGACACCAGGGCGACGTGGCTTGAGTCCATGGCCTAGAAATAAACAATCGACACAAAAAATTACAGTATATATAAATTTTGATTCAATTGCAGGGCTGGAAGTCTCGATTCCAGACTCTAAAATACAGTAATCTGCCATGGGGAATTGTCACTCATAAGGGTCCCCCTTCTGGTTTTTTCATGGTCAATTGTTTATATACTGCAGAAGAAATATATATCAGGGGCGGTCCCAGGGGGCGGTTCCAAATTTTTGACTTGTAGAAGTTGTAGAACACGATGCAATTGTGTTTGTACTCACTGCTACTAGAAAAACCAAAAAAAGTAATAGGGTTTTTCCCGCATTAAGTGCAACAGTTAGGCGAAAGATGGCCGTTATAACAGCCGCGAACATTATTGGATCTGATTTATGTAGAGCACAGGACGACCCGAAAAGTTGAAAATAGGAGTTTTTTTTCCCGCACCACTATACTATTCCTTGTTATTATCTTTCATCAAAGCCTATATATACATGTATGTATACATGACTGATGAGTACATTATGCTGCATTTGCATGTCACACGAGTATATTATATTATGCTGCATTCAGTTGTGTAACATACTGTCATCAGGGGCGGTCCCAGGGGGGAGGGGGGCGGCCGCCCCTCCCCCAAATTTGTTCCGACTGAAATTTTACACAAGGGTCCCCCCTGTGGTTTTTATGGTCCATTACATTATGCTGCATTTGCATGTCTACACGAGCATATTATACTGCATTTAGTTGTGTAATACACTGTCTTCTGTCTGATATGACGTTCCCATCATGTGTTTTATTTTCCTGTCGGAAAAAAATTTCTGATACGTCTCCAGTTGACCAAATTCAACCTAAAAATTGAAAAATTCTTCATTTTTTCCTGGGTACACCACTGGTTTTTACTACAAACAGACTCAATTCATTGCCCTTGATATGGCTGCGGCTATAACAAATTAGCGTAAAGCTGAAAAATGCTATGATACAATGTCAAAAAAATTCTTCAGACCTCCGCCCTCCCGAAATCGAAGTCTGGGACCGCCAGTGATATATATATACCAAAAAATCAAGAATTTATCGCCGTACCCCTCGCCGCGTAATTTTAACCTTACCCTGAAAACACTGTACCTGTAAAGCGATGCCATTTTCAGAACAATCCCAAGTGGCCTCTGTAAGCAGATCCTTGATGGCGTCAATAATTTTGCGAAATGTCGCAGCGCTTCCCAGTCGTGCTTCGAACATTATCTCAGTAAATAACTGCTAAAAACACTTTTGGCAAACAATATAATATATTCCTTAAAAACAAACTCACAGATGCACATCAGCGGGGTATCCAGGACACGTATATACAATTTAATGTTCAAAGAACTTTTGGTTTCCGTTTTTACATGTGCGATGCGCCTTTACGCGTGCTGCATGCATTGCGTGTAAATTTGAGAAAATAGCAGAACCTAAAATTCACTTATTCAGGTAACCCCACCCCCCATGAGTCAATGACAAGGATCAACAAATAATTCATATCGCTGTCAGTGTCAACGAAACAGAAATAACTACCGTGATACAATAGAGCACACTCAGATGTCAGTGCGTATAAGCATTAAACTTCAAGAGTGAAGATTGCGCAGTAATTTACACGTACAATTTAATGTTCAAAGAACTTTTGGTTTCCGTTTTTACATGTGCGATGCGCCTTTACACGTGCTGCATGCATTGCGTGTAAATTTGAGAAAATAGCAGAACCTAAAATTCACTTATTCAGGTAACCCCCCCCCATGAGTCAATGACAAGGATCAACAAATAATTCATATCGCTGTCAGTGTCAACGAAACAGAAATAACTACCGTGATACAATAGAGCACACTCAGATGTCAGTGCGTATAAGCATTAAACTTCAAGAGTGAAGATTGCGCAGTACATATACATTATTATTGATAACCTGCATGGGGGTCTGGGGGCGAGAGCTCCCAGAAGCCGGGTGATTTTTTTGATTTTGAAACACATTCTTCATGTTAAACTTCACTTTTTGGTGGCCAGATTGGCCACCAGCCCAAAATTTTTAGTGGCCAATCCATAATTTTAGTGGCCATGGCCACCAGTTTGGCCCAAAAAAAAACACTGTCCTTTGGTTTTTATGGCCCGGCCGGAAAAAATTTCTGATACGTCTCCAGTTGACCAAATTTGGCCTAAAAATCAATTTCCCTAGATTTTTTCTGGGGGCTGCCGCCCCCAGACCCTGCAACTTTCTGGATCACACTTTTCTTGCTTTTAAGTTTCATTAAAGCGTGTGCATGTGTATATAGGTGCGTATATTTGCTTAATACACTATTTAATGCATGGTTTTAGCTGTTTTATCGCAGCAAAAACGACATATTTAGTTAATTTGCGGCTCGTAGCAGGGTTTTTTTTCAAATCGACCACTGCTCAAAACTTGTTCTTTTTTATTTTTGAGTGTTCTTTTTTACGATGACTTGTTCTTTTTTACTGAAAGTTTTAAACGGCGTTGTACTCATGTTTTTAACCAAAATTTCCATTCATACAACCATCTACAATATTGCGTTCCCAGAAAAAAATTTCGGGGGGATGACTTTTCGATTTTTTGCAATGGGTTAAAATGCACCGTGTATATATCAATTTCAACAGCTAAATACGCATTGCAAGCGTAAATCCACTAAGCCGCAGAGTCGCAGGGAAAAAAATTGGAGATTATTCACTTTTTAAGCCAACTTTGGTTAACAGGCTGGGGGAATAACTTTCAGATTTTTTTTAAATGATCCCCGTTTCCACACGATAAACAGCCAAATCCATACACTAATAAACGCGTAGTAAGCTAATAGATGATGCACGCACTTATACACACTTGCTTACGCTTTCATGAAAGACAATTTAGTAAGGAACACAAAGCAATAAAGTTGCAGGGGTTGGGGGCTCAGCCCCCAGTACGAAAATTTGAGAATTTTTTGTTTTTAGGGTAAATTCAGTCAATTGGAGACGCATTGGAAAACTTTCCGGCTAAGTTTTATTTAGTGCCGCTCGGTGGGCACATGAAGGCTGCGTAAATTATTTTTATTTTTGACTGCGTAAATTTACGGTCCAATGCGTAAATACGCAGTATATATTTTACGTAAAAAAACCATACTTTGCCGATAGATTATAATAAGGAATAGTAAGCTACGGAGTCGCAGGAGTCTGGGGGCGGCAGCCCCCAGAAAAAAATTTAGAGTTTTGGATTTTTACGCCAAATTTGGTCAATTGGAGACGTATCGGGAATTTTTTTCGGGGGCAAGAAAAACCACAGGCTGGACCCTTATGTAAAAATAGACTGGGAAAAAATTTCAGGTTGGAGGAATTCCCTTCACCACCACCCGCTCCCCCGGTACGCCCTATCCATGTATGAGGGTAGGTTGGGGAATGGATGGCAGAATCGAGAAGGCAGTTGGAGAGGGTCCCAAGAATTGTGGCAAAATTGGGTGTAATTGGCGTTTTTTGAAATATTGTATTTTGTATATATATATATACAAAATTTACATTATATATATATATAATTATATAAAAAATTTTCGGGGGGTCTCCATAATTTTGGCTGATAGGCAATCCAAAATTTATATAATATAAACCACCTCTTGCTAAAGCTAGTTTTCAACGGAGTCTGTAGTTTCCACAAATTAGCTTCTGACGATCTATATACGTTAGAATTGTTAAGGTTTGTTAAGATCAGGTACTAGCCAGGATTTTGGAAAGGAAGGAGCACCTCGTTACTTTAAAAATTGAGGAAAACGACAAATTTATGCTAAAAATTTCACACTGAAAATTTTGTATTTTTGCACCTTCAATAAAGTCCCCTAAACGTCAAACCACGCGTCCCCTCCTCCTTAAACCTTCGAAAAATCTGGGACAAGCCCCGTACCACACCCCATTCCCATATACATTTACGCTGTTAAATGCTGCTTATAAACACTATGAAGTACCCTAGTCCTCTACACATTCGCAGGACTGCAAACTGAAGAAAAGAATACACTGTTCAGTTCAGTCGCTCTTTTAAGATCCCTAGAGAGAGACCATTAGAACATATCTAATAGCTGTCCCCAGAAAATTTTTTGAAATTAGACACAATTTTGGTGCACTGTAGACGTGATTCTGAGGTTTTACACGGCTGCAGCTGGCTGTTCTACGGTTGTTCTTTTTTATTTTTTGCTGTTCTTTTTTAGAAAATGGTGTTCTAAAGAACATAATTTGGAACAAAAAAAAACTCTGGCTCGTAGTGTCAAAATTCTTCTTAAAGTGGTCAAATTTGTTAACTTCTGAACCCTTGCCGGCCCACCGATTTCGTAATTTTCGGTGTTTTAAGCTCCAATTTTACTTTCGTTGCCGCCCTAGTCGAAAACTAGCGTTGTTTTTGAAGGACATATGCTGTGTCGTTTTTTTGCGTGAAAATTGCCACTATATAAGTGCATTTTAACACAGTTAAAAAAAGTCGAAAAGTCATTAACCCCCGAAATTTTTTTCTGGCTACGCCACTGCTTGTGGAATATATATATATATATATATATATATATATATATATATATATATATATATATATATATATATATATATATATATATATATATACTGTCAGATGTGACGTTCCCATCTTTTGTTTTAATTTTACTTTCGGAAAATTTTTTTGATATATAGGGTCAGAATTTTGGGGGGGGCCTCTCCGGCCAAATTTTGGGGACCCTCCCCCCCCTGAACGACCGAAAATATATACCCCAAAGTTTGCAAAATTTTCCCAAAAAAGTGCCATTTTTGCTAAAATTTGTCCGAATTTCGGGGACCCTCCCCCCTGGCCCCTCGACTTGGGAGGGGGGCCATCCACCCCGCATACATGTGTGGTTTAACCCATCACAAAAACGTGATTCCCGCTGAAACTTTTTTTGGGTGGGCCACTGACAGTGAATTTATTTACATAGATTAAAAATGACTACAAACTACATTTTGCAATGGACTTTTTCGACTGGGGTAAAGGGACCGCGCAAGAAATTGTTAGTTTTCCCGGGTTCATTTCAACCACCTTGCCCATGTATGACACTAAACTGATGGGGGCTTAAAATGGGTGGGCTCCGGACCAAACAAGGTGGGGGCGCCTGCCCCCTCCCCCCCCCCCCCCGCTAAAAATATGCCAGGTATGTATAAAAATAAGGGATCAAGTGCAGTTGAGGGGGGGAAATAGTGGACCTATTTTTTGGAGTACAGCACCCTAAGGGAAGCATTTTTGTAATAAAACCCCAATCCACAATTTTGGATTTTCTGAGATATGACCCCTTGTAAATAGCTTTTTCAGTGTTTTTGGAAGTGACCGTAGGCCAAAGTTCCAGGCCAAAAACGGCTATAATCTTTGTTTTTTGGATAGTTTTGAGTGCGTTATTGTTTTATATAAGGCATCGTGTAGGCTTAGCTGGCAGGATTCTCTAGGCTAAGCTGGCAGGATTTTTCCTGAAAATGTCGATTTTTTTGGTTCCTAAGCCTGAGCCTAATCCTAAGCCTGAACCTAAACCTAAGCCTGATACTAAGCCTAAGCCTAAGCCCCATACTAAGCCTAAGCCTAAATTGAGGCCAAGTTTGAATTAGGTCAAAAATTGGACGCTTCTGGTGAATTTGGCCAATTTTTCGGACGGAACGGGATCATGGTGCCTATGTTTTTATTCTAAAAAATTATAAACATTATTCCGACTCTATTTAAACACGTTTTAGGACGGAAATAACACGGGTTTCTGAAAAAATACGAAAACGTAAAAATGAAGGTTCAGATTTCGGGGGGTCGTATCTCAGAAAATTCTAAAAATGAAATAGGGGTTCTTGAAACAAAAATGCTTCCCCCAAGGTGCTCTACTCAAAAAATAGGTCCACTGTCCCCCCAACTGCATTTAACCCAAAATAAGTAAAGTAAATAAAGTAAAGTAATAGTAAATATATATATATATACTAAATATAGTATGAATTTCCGAAATATATAATTGGCGAAAGAAAACAATACATCCCTCACTGAGGGTTCAGATTGAGTTGTTCATAATTCAGAACATTAAAAAATGTATTACTTAATTTTATGTAATAAAAATGTAATAGTGGTTAAGGTTATGGTACTGGAGACGTACGAGGAATTTTTTCCGACATAAAAATTAAAACAAAAGATAACGTTTTATCATACAAATTGCATATATACATACAAATTTAATTGTATAATACAATGTATAAATTAGGCTTAGGAACTGAAATCCAGCCAGAGTAACCCAAAAACTCAGGTTTTATTTTGGGCTTCACAGGAAACCCAAGCCCCCGAAAACAGCAAGATAATTGCAAGAAAATTATAAGATCTTATTTGCAAAACTGACTTCTTGTAGCTTTCATGTGAGGATCATCCACAATTTTGACCAATAAGCAGGGTTGGCAAGTCTCGGGTTTGCAACCGAGACCGAGACCGAGACCGAGACCGAGACCAAGCTACCGAGACCACCCAAACGAGACCTACGAGACAGAGACCAGCCCTTGGGGCACCTTTTTTCAAGTTTCAATTTCAAAATTTTTTTAGATACTTTGAATTATGAAAAATTTGTAATTAAATTACAAAAAAATGACCCTTAGGTTATGAGGTATGAGTGTATGAGTTGTGAAGTTGCGAGAAACTCAACATTATCAAAAAAATCTTCGTAACTTTAGTAAGTTTTGAAAACTTTTAAGTCTCATCTGAAATACCGAGACCACCCTATGGCAGGTCTCGGTTTTCGTACCGACACCGAGACCGAGACCGAGACCGAGACCAGCCTAGTCTCGGGTTTTTTACGAGACCGAGACCGAGACCGAGACTGAGACTGCCAACCCTGCCAATAAGCCGAAGTTATCGACCATTTTTCAACAAATTATCTTATTATTTTCTTGCAAATTTCCTCCAAAGATCATCAACTTATCAGCAAATTATCTTACAATTTTCTTACAAGTTTCATCTAAATTTCAATCAAAGATCATCAACTTATCAGCAAATTATCTTACAATTTTCATCTAAATTTCGATCAAAGATCATCAACTTATCAGCAAATTAACTTAACAATTTTCTCATGAATTTCACCCAAGTTTCCATTAAAATCATCCAAACTTTAGCCGAATTTCCTGGAATTATCTGGCAAAAATGTCGCTTGTCATCACCGTTTGTAATAATTTTATGAACTTTTCGGCAGTTTTTGAATTGGTTTTAACAATTTCAATAAATGCAATTTTGGGGTTAAATGCAGTTTGGAGGAATAGTGGACCTATTGTTTCAAGTATATAGGGCACGGTTGAAGCATTTTTGCTTCAGGAACCCCTATTTAATTTTCTGCATTGTCTGAATGAGAATCTGAGATACGACCCTCCGAAATCTGAGCCCTCAGTGAGCGATGTTTCGCTTTTTTGACACCCGTGTTTTTCGTTCTAAACGTGTCTACGTATATATATAAGGTTTGCAATATTTTTGAAATCAAAACAAAGGCACCTTGATCGGTTCCTTCAGAATAACTGGGCAGAATCGTCTAATTTTTGACCAAAACCAAACTTGAAACTTGGCCTTAACGCCCTTTGCCCCTAATGTTCAGTTTTACGATTTAGCCTAGCAACGATCGATTCGGCCTGGAGGCGATGGTTCGGATGGCGGCGAACGACCAGTTTTACATGTTATTCCCGCAAAAGGGCGAACGTAGAACATTTATATACTCACTCACGTCTCACACTGATTAGTATTAGAAAGCAGTCGTATTATTTCCTTATAATTATTTAGAAAATAGTTGAATTTTATTAGGAAATGCATCGAAAAAATGATAAAAAGTAAATAAAAATCAGACTGAAAATAATAAAATATTAGTAGGATAAAAGTAAAAAAATTGTAGGAAAATAATGGGATAAATGTAAGAAAAGTGTAAGAAATCAAGTAGATAAGAGTTAAAATTTCGTAGGAAAAAAATAGGATAATTCGAAGAAATTTGTAAGAAAAGATTGTGATAATTGCTCGAAAATTTTAAGAAAAAAAATGGGTTAATGATACGATCGTTGGACTGAAAATGAGTTATTTTGCGGAAATTTATAAGAAAATTGTAGGATATTTTTACGAAAATTATACGGTAATTGAGGTAGTTTTGTAGGATAATTTGCAGATGTTTTGCAGATATTTTATAGATAATTATGTGTTCATTTGCTGATATGTCGCTCATATTTTAAAGATAAATTTTTCAAGGTTTGGGTTTCCTGCAGTGGCGTACCCAGGGGGGGGGCTAGGGGGACATCAGCCCCCCCCCCCTTCGCGATTTTAGCCCCCCCCCCTTCGCGATTTCAGCCCCCCCCCCCTTTTTTTCACTTTTTTCCTGTGGTCTTCTTTGGTTTTATGACACCGCTGAAAAAATTTTCCGGCACGTTCCCAATTGACTGAAATTACACTGAAATTTCAAAAATATTCCAAAATTTTCTTTCGAGGGGATCTCGCCCCTAATTCATTACTGCTCTAATGTATATACATGACTTATATCTGCTATGGTGCATTAATAATGAGTAATGCTGACAACTATTATTGGTATTTAGTTATATATTTTGTGTGGCTTTTAATTAAAAACCGTGTGGTGGGTGGAGTGGAGGACGAACGTCTAAGGACAGCCCTTGTCACCCATGGTTTTTCTTCAATTTTTCCTGTATACAACGTATTTTTCAGGTTTGCTAGTCCCCCCATGGGCCGATTTTTTGTGCTTTTTTTATCTAAATAGGTTAAAAGTTTGAAATATTTGACATAACAAAATCTGACTCTGGACAGACCGCTGCTACAACTATGATTTCACGACAAGTGTTGCTTAGAATTGGTCTTTCTATGCAATTATTATTTCAAAATTCTAAAAATACTCCAGCTTCTGGGGGGGGGGCTGCCAAACCCAGACCCCTGCAACCACTCTTTTTTTACTACCAGTGTTGCTTAGAACTGCTTTTTCAATGCAAATTTTATTTCGAAATTCTAAAAAAGCTTTAGCTTCTGGGGGCTGCCGCCCCCAGACCCCTGCAACCACTCTTTTTTTACTACCAGTGTTGCTTAGAATTGCTTTTTCAATGCAAATTTTATTTCAAAATTCGAAATAAGCTTTAGCTTCTGGGGGCTGCCGCCCCAGACCCCTGCAACCACTATGATTTCACAACAACTGTTGCTTAGAAATGGTTTTTCAATGCAAAATTTATTTCTAAATTCTAAAAAAGCTCCAGCTTCTGGGGGCTGCCGCCCCCAGACCCCTGCAACCACTATGATTGCACGACATGTTGCGTAAATAAAACTTTTTTGCAATATCAATGAAATCAGTAAAAAAATTTTAAAAAGCTGAACTTTCTGCAGACTGCCGCGGACTGCGTGTGCGTTTTCACCCTTTCACTTCCCCCCCCCCCCCCGGTCGTCGACCATCAGTTCAGCCCCCCCCCTTCGCGAAATCCTGGGTACGCTACTGGTTTCCTGTGCTTGTTTTAGCTTACCCAGGTCAAGCTTGGATATAAGCTTAGTTTCTGGCTTAGACGATTAAAATAAGCACAAAACGCTGCAATTTCTTGGCCCTGTAACAATATTGTACCGTTTTATGTTCTACAAATGATCATCCACGTCACGTCACATGCAGCACGCAAAGCAAAACACACGTGACAAATAGAAAAAATCAGCCCGCCACAGACAAGCCATTGAAAAAGCTACTGTGATACCTAAAGCGACAATACAAACACCGTTTGCACAATACTACAAGGTTTCTTAGAAATCAGTAAAAAACTTTGTTTTCTTCAAAAAAATAAAAACCGATTCACACGGTGCGATTTTTCAGCTGCGATTCTGCCGCAAAACGCATGTCGCAGTGTGTCGCACAAGAAACGCCGCGTCTGAAGCTGAACGAACGTAGGGACTCGCAACTGAAACGGACACGGATCCCCAGTGGCACCAACTGGGACGCCAGCATGGACATCCGCCTCTGCGTCAAGAAGCAGTTCATCCGGCCTATCCTGGAATCGCCTGGAACTGCGCCGCGCTCAGGCCCTCAGCAACCGGATCCGCCTGTAACGGCTCCAGAAACGCTGCTTGAAGCTCTGCGCCCGCCTGTTGAAGTCCACACCAACCGCCTGGGTCCACCAAATCTGCCAGGTGGAGAACTTCGAAGACTGCATCAACGGTCTCGCTTATTTCCGCCGACGTCATCACCAGCCAATCCCTTGCCAGTTATCATCACCTGACCAGCCACACCGACCATCACCTCCCAGTCATGGCTCAACGCCACAACGCGACTGGAAAGCCATCTCGGCTCAGCAGGCGTCACCGCGACATCATCATCATCATCACTATCATCATCATCATCATCATCATCATCATCATCTATTGGAAAATCTATTGGAATTATCATGTCCTCGGCTTTAAGACGCATAAAATCGCCCATCTGAATTGAAGTGCAGCGTTTGAAACGCTGTGGCAAATGCAAAACGCATGCATTCCCAACTGTAAGCGTCAAACGTAGCGGCTGTTCAGATGGTGCATTCTGCAGCAGCGTTCTGCCGAACAGTCCTTTACACATGAAATATTTCTTATACTGGACTACAGTACTGTGCAAAAAAAAGTTCACTTGACGTTGACAAATTGTTTCAAACATGATTTTTAGCTTCAGGGCACTCTAATAGACTTCCGCACGCAGTAAACACAAAAAATTTGCTTCGTCACTTTCCGGCCAACGTTCGTCACTTTTCGCGAAGGTTCGTCACCTTTTGCCGACGAAGCAATTTGACGTTGACAAATTGTGTCAAACATGATTTTTAGCTTCAGGGCACTCTAATAGACTTCCGCACGCAGTAAACACAAAAAATTTGCTTCGTCACTTTCCGGCCAACGTTCGTCACTTTTCGCGAACGACGAAGCTCGTCGTACGCCGACGAAGAGGGAACTTTTTTTTGCACAGTACTGTAGATAATCTGCGTTTCGTTCGAAATACTTTGAAATGTTGATTAAATTTATTTGCACGTAAAAACTAAAAGCTAATTTGAAAATAGAGTTCTGCCCGGGCCTGTAGCGGGCCGCGGGCCGCGAGCCGGGGCCGGGCCGTTCCGGGCCCGGCCCGGACAGTTTTTCAGAAATGGGCCCGGCCCGGTGCCCGGCCCGTAAAATTCCGGGCCTCGGGCCGTGCGCGGCCCGCCGCCCCGTAGCAGGCCCCGGGCCCCGGGCCGTGCGCGGCCCGCCGGGCCTGGAAATCCGCAAGCCCAGGGCCGGCTCAAACTTCAGCAACGTATGAACAATGACTGCATTGCATATATATTGATTTTTACAAGTGCGCAGGCACTTATACTACACTCAGACGCACACACAATGCATTTTCTAACTTGCTGAAGTCTGTGCCGGGCCAGCTCGCAGGCTTCGGGCCTGCTTCGGGCCGGCCCGCGGGCCCCGGGCCTACTCTGGGCCGGCCTGCGGGCCCCTGGCCGGCTCCGGGCCGGCGCCGGGCCTGTAGCGGGCCGCATGCCCCGGGCCTGGTCCGGGCCGGAAAATTTGCTAGTGGCGGAATTCTAGTTGAAAATGCTGAGAACGAGATTCGATCTCTGGCGACTTGGTTCAATAGAAAGGCAAAATGCCTAGCAAAAACCAGACTACCAAGACATTAAAAGCAGTCTTCTAAAAAAGTTTGTACTTGTAGTATTGCTGAGGCTGTTACAAGGATCTAACAACAATGCATCATTTTTATGCTCAAAATGCTCAAAAACACAAAAAACACATTTATTCAACACAAACTGTGTTTGTGTCGAACTGTGTTTTGTCTCTGCTTCGCTGTTCCTGATGTCACGTGTTATATCCGTTCAAATTTTCGATTTTTGATTGGTTGACTTCATTAGAGACAGGAACAAAGTAGAACATTTCGCCCGAACTGCCCAAGTGTTTAGACTAGGAGAATGTGTTCATCCGCATCGGTGGTTAAACTAACTAATTTGCATATCAAGCAACCTACAGCTGCATAGGCTACTATAATCAGCTGTGTTATTTCCTCGCAGCTGCGGGGCTGTATGTTTTATTAAGACAAAGCTGGTCAGTGCACTCTCACTTGCCATACTACAGCTCCATGTTAAAGTTGCTGTGTAACTTTTGCACATCGACTGATGGCGACTGAACATCAACATGTTAAGCCTGGTTCATACTCGTCCCTAAGCGTTGTCTCTGTCCTTAAGCGTTGTCCTTGTCCCTGTCCCTAGGTGTCCTTGTCCCTGTGTCCTCATGCTTTGTCCCTGTCCTTAAGAAGTGTCCCTAAGGTCTATAGGGAATGTCCTTGTCCCTGTCCTTAGAGGTGATTGATTCATACTCCTTGAGGACAAGGGACATGTCTTTCTCACGTGAACTAATGCTCAAACGTCATTGGATAAACTGAGTTTTGTTTAAAGTACCTTGAAAAAGTTATCAACCCTATTTATAGGCTGAAAAAAAAGAAAATCCAAAATTTCGAATATGGGATTCGAACTCTGATCCATAGGTTGAAAAGCAAAAACGATAACCACTCGACTTCCAAGGCATGGAAATTTGAGCACTAGAACATCTTTATGAACTTATAAGATATTTCAGGTTGGTATAAAAATTGAAAACCAAATATTTTTCACGCAAAAATGTGTTAAATAACTCAAAAATAACGTTAGAATTAATACCGCTACACAAGCCCACGACTTTCTTTCACTAGTAGTCGAGTTAGTCCGTGATTGGCTGTTCTTCGTGTCACATGTAGTAACTGCCGTATTTTGATTGGCCGAGTTGCTTAGGGACAAGGAAAAAGTAGAACATTGCTCAACATTGCTTAGGGACATAAGGACAGTCCTTATGGCTGCTTAAGGACATTCCCTAAGCTGCTTAGGGTGGGACAAGTATGAATCAAAAGCAGCTTAGGGACAGGGAAAAAGAAAAGGACACCAGAGAAGTATGAATCAAACCCGCATAGGGACAGGGACATTTCTTAGGGACAAGGACAGTCCTTAAGGACGAGTATGAACCGGGCTTAAGATCCTCTCTTCTGAAAGAAAGTGCACTGCAAGTAAAACGATAGGAGGTAGAAGCCCAGATAGGCTGTATATGGGCTTGCTCTGGAAACTTCCAAAACCTACTTTTTATTTGGAACTAACTTTTTTCAAACTTTTCTCTTGTTGACAACATGCTCAAATTGATATACATGTACATATATAGATATTGAAGTGAAGTATGGCGGACAAAGGCTTTTACTTTGATTGATTTTTACTTTCTTCCTAAGTAAATGTGCTCAAATGTATGCAAAAAGCTGCACTGCTCGTGTTCTAGAATACGGTTCGAAGAATAGTGTAATTTTTGCTGTGAAAATCCGGTTAAGTTCAGGTTTTTAGGTTTACAATATAATATTTAAACATTTTCCCTCAAAAAATATATTCACCTTTTAAAATTTAAGTTATTGCTTCTACGAGGGTCTTTTTTGAGTTAATACAGTATATTTTTACGCGGGGCCACAGGGGCTGCGTATATTTAGAATCTGGTAGTCCTACGTTAATCTGGGTAGGTGGAATTTCTAGTGTTAATTATTAACACTAGAATGATAGGTGTATTTCTAATAAAAAACAAGATCACCTTGATTTATTGCAGTTATTGGCATTGGTAAGACTTGGTAAGTCGCTTTATATTGTAATTCCTAATTACATATTTTTCAAGTTAGTATCGTCGATTATTTTATTCCAGGTTGAGTTACATAACGTATACTAGTTTTCCACATTTCATCTGTTGCATCCGATTGTATAATTTGCTGAGCTTTGGATGCTTCCTTCCGGATAGAAAATCAAGTTTCCTTATGTAGTGTGACACAACTTTTATAAAGTGACTTGTTTAACAAATTATAAACAATTTTTTATTTTGGAAATTTAAAAAAAATGAACCGAACACATAAAAAACCTGAAAAGTTCGATGCAAAAAAAATCTAAATAAGTGCTGCGAAGTCCTAGAAATAGTGCGAATTGAGTGTGAAAAGAGTGAGAAAACAGTGTGAAAAGAGTGAGAAATTGTTCAGCGCAGTATAGCTAGAGTGAGAAAGCAGTGATAAAAGAGTGAAAAAACAGTGTGAAAAGAGTGAGAAAACAGTGTGAAAAGAGTGAGAAATGAGTGAGAATTTGTTCAGCGCAGTATAGCTGGAGTGAGAAAGCAGTGATAAAAGAGTGAGAAAACAGTGTGAAAAGAGTGAGAAAACAGTGTGAAAAGAGTGAGAAATGAGTGAGAATTTGTTCAGCTCAGTATAGCTGGAGTGAGAAAACAGTGATAAAAGAGTGAGAAAACAGTGTGATAAGAGTGGGAATTTGCTCAGCGCTGTCTAGCGGGAGTGAGAAAACAGTGTGAAAACAGTGATAAAAGAGTACAAATAGAGTGAGAATAGAGTCCGAAAAGAGTGAGAATTTGCTTCTGGCTAAATTTCTCACTGGTTTCGAATGCGTGCGAAAAGAGTGAGAAAAAGTTAGAATTTAGTGATAAAAAGTGTGAAGCGGGTGAGAAACAAGTGCGAAACGAGTGTAACTTTGCTCTCCGAATCGAGTGAGAAAATTTTCTCACTCTTTTTGCACCCTTTTTGGATGCGCCTTTTTCTTCCTGTGAAAGCTCTTGTTTTTCCATTCTAATCGTGTCTAAATGGTGTCAGATTATTGGTTACAATTTTTTAGAAACACAAGAAAGGCTCTTTGACCGGGTCCTGCCGAAAAATTGGCCAAATTCGCCAGAAACGTCCAATTTTTGACCAAATTCAAACTTGGCCTTTAGGTGGCGCTCCGAGAATTTGCACGTATTTCAAAAATTGTAAATTCTTACTGTCATGGTTATATTGGAATTTAGCAAGGTGCGCGGTATCAAATTGAGCAATTTTGCAAAAGGATTTGACTAAATTCATTTTTTGTGTATGTCACGTGACTTGCGAAAACCCTATTCACAGGGCACACATAACTCAATTCAAACTCTACCAATTTGGACAATTTATAGCTCTTTTGAAAGATTTTCAAACGTCTGGGATGCTGAAATTTTTATTTTGTGAATTTTGTTTTAAATTTTTAGTTATAAGGATTTTTAACTTTTCATGCAACTTTAACAACAAGTATCTCGCTTCAAAGTCCATTTATTAAAAAAATAAAAATTATTCAGTTTCTTTGATTATTCTTATATATTGTGTCAAAATTTTATGTCTCAACTCAAAACATGCGATTTGGATTCTGTGCCCTTTGGCGAAAAACCTTGGTTTTTAAGGGGGTAGTGTCGCGAAAGCAGTCGATTTTGCGCGACCGTAAAACTTGTTCAGTAAAATGTTAGAAATTGTTCTGTCTATATTTAAAAAATCTATCTAAAGGTAAATTATTTTGCCAAGTTTCAGTAAAATTGGTGCAGCATATAGTTTGCAATAATGTCTCAAAGTCGGAAAAATGACGAAAAAAAACCTATTCACATTCCATTTTTTAGTCACATTTATCAATTTTTCTGTTTAGTTTTTTTACACAGACTAATAGCACATATGTTGTAGTTTATGCACACAAAATTTAATGCAGATTACTGTAGCGGCTGTGGAGTAATACTAGTTTGAACTGTGAAGGTGTACTTAAACTGTAAAATAGTAACAGCAATAATGATAAATTGTGAAAAATCTAGACGCTTATTTTCAAATCAAAAGAAAAACGAACCTTCAATTTTCTTTTTTCTTATTTGTCGCAAAAAATTGTGCGTCCACACATTATGTGTACTTTACAAGCTGGCCAATCTGATATCTGGCTTGATTTTTTGAACTTTTATGTCCCTATTGTGTGATGTCTGGCTTACTAATGACGATTGGTCCAAGATATTTGTCAATATTGATAGTGTGATGTCTGGCAGTAATTATTTGATACCATACAGCGTTGGACTAGCTTCTCATTGAATGTACTACTTCAAAACAAAAAGTTCTATTTTCACAGCCTATGAGCAAAACTGCTTTCGCGACACTACCCCCTTAAGGGGGTAATTGCGTTTTTAGGTGTTTTTTTGCAAAGCCATAGCTCAGTGTTTACAAATTCAAATCACAAGCGGTCTTTTGCATTAGGTAGAACAATATCATTCCTAAACGTATGTCATGCATTGAAATTTAACCTGTGATTTTGTTTCCAGTATAAGCGACTAAAGAAAGGTCCTTTCCAAAATATTACAATTTTTTACAAAAAGTTTGCGCCACAGCTCTGAATCATACGATTACCTGTTGGGGCTGAAAGTTGGTAAGGTTTCTGACATGTTTGAAATCCCCAGGCATGTCCCCCACTTTCTTAATAACTAGTCAATTTACTGAGAAAATAGCTGAAAAGCAAACGCACCGAAAATTTAAGATATGTTCTTGTAATTAAAACCCTCTAAAAACGTCCACAGGTGAAATTTCGAAAAAGTGAGAGACATGCCTGGGGATTTTGACCTTTACAGTACTGTCCCAAAAATTCATGCTCAGGCGTCACTTATAACTTGAGTACTGGTGGCGCAAAGTTTACATAGAAATCACAAAAACCTCGAAAACGCAACTACCACCTTAATTGAAATGTGCTTGGCTTGCTGCATGTTTTTATTTTTCTGTGCGAATGGCTTGATTTGACAGACGTTTGCTTCAACTATGTTTGTCTATTTATCAAAAAGGAAAGTAATTTATTTTTACTTCGATTTTTTGCGCACTTTTTTCTAGTTTGGTCATATTAGAAAATATTCACAAAAACGAAAATTTCAAATTTTCGAATTTTTTCATTTTTTTTTAAATTTGAGTTATACACATCAGTTGACTCCTGAATACATTCTGAACAACTTTTCTTCAAGAACTGTGTGTCGATTTTGCTCCAGAAAAAATAATTCGTCAAAAAGCAAATTCTCGAAGCGCCACCTTAATTTAGGCTTGGGCTTAGGCTTAGGGCTTAGGCTTACACTGGAAAAAAAAAATTCAAAAAGTGACTGAAATGTGACGGAAATCTCAAAAAACCATTTCTTTCTTATTTCGGTTTTATTTCCTCTTCATTTCCTCTTTATTTTGAACAATTCTCACTTTCTGCAACATTTCGGACACATTTCTGCAACATTTCTGCTACTTTTCCTTCAATTTTCTGCAACATTTCCTTCAATTAGTGCAACTTTCCGCCACTTTTCGCCTGCTATTTTTTCTGTAATATTTCCTCCACTTTTCGATTCAATTTCTGCCTTATTTCTGACATATTTCGATCATATTTTTGGTTATTTTTGAATGGGTTACTTCAACTTTTTTCCTAAACATATATCAGTGGCGCTTCCCGGATTTTTTTTCGGGGGGGGGGGCGCCCCCCCCCCCCCCCCCACTCGGCCATTACAAATACAATACAAATTTTCTGGTGCGGGGGTCTGGGGGCCCCAGCCCCCAGAAGCTGAGCACCTTTTCTGTTTTCGACCCCGGGATATCTTCTAAAATCTGTAACTTTTATCAAAACACACAGTTGCGGGGGTCTGGGGGCGGCAGCCCCCAGAAGCTGAGCACCTTTTCTGTTTTTGACCAGGGCACATCTTCTAAAATCTGGAACTATTATCAAAACACACAGTTGCGGGGGTCTGGGGGCGGCAGCCCCCAGAAGCTGGGCAACTTTTTTGTTTTTGACCATGCGATATCCTCGAAAATCTGTAACTTTTATCAAAACACACAGTTGCGGGGGTCTGGGGGCTGCAGCCCCCAGAAGCTGGGCAACTTTTCTGTTTTTGACCCCGCGATATCCTCGAAAATCTATAACTTTTATCAAAACACACAGTTGCGGGGGTCTGGGGGCGGCAGACCCCAGAAGCTGAGCACCTTTTCTGTTTTTGACCAGGGGACATCTTCTAAAATCTGTAACTTTTATCAAAACACACAGTTGCGGGGGTCTGGGGGCGGCAGCCCCCAGAAGCTGGGCAACTTTTTTGTTTTTGACCATGCGATATCCTCGAAAATCTGTAACTTTTATCAAAAAAAATTGAAAAAGAAATTGTTTCCAACCTGGCAATTAAAACGAATGGGGAACGTCACATCAGTGTATTAGACCAGCAGGGGTACCATACATTATGGTATACAAATTTGGTGAGCAAAATTTCCAAATCCTTAGCATTTACCCCGTATTTTGCCCAAAAAACCTTGCGATCAGAGTATCATACAGTGTATTACACGAGTAAATGCAACACAATGTACTCTTGTAGACATGCATAGGCTTTGATGATAGATGATAACAAGGACCAGAAAATTGCGGGGGTCTGGGGGCGGCAGCCCCCAGCAACAAAATTGGAGAAATTTTTAAGTTTTAGAGCAAATTTGGTCAATTGGAGACGTATCGGAAATTTTTTCGGTCGGGCAATAAAAACCAAAGGGGGGACCCTTGTGTAAAATTTAAGTCTGAAAAAATTTCGGGGGGGGGCGCGCGCCCCCCGCGCCCCCCCCCTGGATCCGCGCTTGACATATATCTATTTTCGCTAATTTTTCTACGAATTTATATAGTCTAACTGGTACCGGTATTGGAACTATACACTGTAGGTGACACTCCTAGAATCCGGAGGTATGTATATACTTTCAAAGTTATATATATATAATAATTATCACGTTATCTGAAATCTTGCCACGGCTGTTATTTTATGCCATAATAACGTTTCGAACTTTCAAATAGTAAAATGGTTGCTTCATTATCAATAAAACTACTTCTTGATTCCCGGAGTGCCACCTATTCCACCAGTACTGTAACAGTTAGACTATATTAGTAGAGACATCGAAAATAGAAATATATTTAGAAAAAAAGTTAAAAAATGAATTAAAAAATAACCAAAAATATGATCGAAATATGTCAGAAACAAGGCAGAAATTGAATCGAAAAGTGGAGGAAATATTACAGAAAAAATAGCAGCCGAAAAGTGGCGGAAAGTTGCACTAATTGAAGGAAATGTTGCAGAAAATTGAAGGAAAAGTAGCAGAAATGGTGCAGAAATGTGTCCGAAATGTTGCAGAAAGTGAGAATCGTTCAAAATAAAGAGGAAATGAAGAGGAAATAAAACCGAAACATGAAGGAAATGGATTTTTGAGATTTCCGTCACATTTCAGTCACTTTTTGAAAAAATTTTTTCCTGTGTTAGTATGGGGCTTAGGCTTAGGCTTAGTATCAGGCTTAGGCTTAGGCTTAGGTTCAGGCTTAGGCAATAAAAATATTTTCAGAGAAAAGAGAAATCAGAGAAAAGAGAAAATTTTCAGAAAAAATCCTGCCAGCTAAGCCTAGAGAGTCCTGCCAACTAAGCCTAGACGATGCCTTAAAACATAGCGCACTCAAAACTATCCAAAGATTATAGTAATTTTTGGCTTCAAACTTTGGCCTACGTTTGCTTCCTAAAACACTGAAAATGCAATTTTCAAGGGGTCATAGCTCAGAAAATCCAAGCTTGTGAATAGGGGTTAGTTCTATTACAAAAAATGCTTCCCTCAAAGGTGCTCCACTCTAAAAAATAGGTCCACTATTTCCCCCCCCAACTGCACTATCCGACTCGTCCGTGCTGGAGCAGTGGTGCTACTGTCAGAAGTTCTCATGCGAGCACCATCACGTACCAGAAAAGTTTCTTCCGCTGACACAGTTATGTGGGGGACAGGTTTGATGCCCCAACCACGCCATAGCCCAAAAAGCTTTTGATTGTGCCTGGTTTTTTTCATATACTTATCGTTTTGACATGCGTTGAGAGGTTGGGGCTCAAGAAATATAAGTAAACTGCTAACTGCCACCCAATACGCGCTTCGTCAAGTTGCGGAAGCCAGCAAATTTTTAATTACAAATCATCTACGAAGTTAGCACTATTTGGTAAATGATGGTCAGTATTTTTACTGTTTAACATATGCTTGAGAGGTTCCACATACAAATGAAACATCGCTAAGTCACACAAACCTTTTAGCTCAAACTTTAACTAATAGCTCGATGTACAATGTTTAAACTTGAAGTCAGTTTGCCGAATGCCGGTGAACTGACATGTCTATGGAGAAGCAGTTTTAAACTTTAACTTTAACTAAAATTAAAAAAGTTAGGGGTCTTACTTTAACTTTAACTTTAACTTCAAAAAAGTTAAAGGTCTTACTTTAACTTTAACTTAATTTAAATTCAAGCACCCATACTTTAACTTTAACTTAAATTCCGCCAATTTCTTAACTTTAACTTAAATTATAACTTTTATTCAAAATTTTGAATCTATACTTTTTTATAACTTTTTTATTTACGGTAAGATAATTTAAGAAATATTTTAATTGATGTTTTAATTAACCAAAATTGTTGTCAAATTTAATTTTTTTCCTCCGACGCTGTAAACAACCGTAATTTTTGGTCGTGGTACCTATTTTTACTGGAGGCCGCTCAGCTTAACGCATTCACAACATATCGTAAGTGGCTCATATGATTGTATTGTTGAAGTAGTGTAGTGGTAAACCTTCTAGAGAATAAACTCTGCAACTGCATAGTGTAAAAGTAGCAGCCACAGCGAATATAATTAACACGCGAAGTTGACTATTGAGTTGTCAAAAATTTGTGATTATAAGAACTTTTGTTTGGTAATTTTTTAAACTCAATACACATGCTAATCACTTGATCGTCTAGTCTGATGTCTGTTTTGTACTTTCCTTCTACATAGTTATAAGTAAGCATCGCTACCCATCGAATTAGCGTTGTCGAGTGGTCAAAAGCGCTAGTCCACAAGTTGTTGATACTTCGAGGGTTCGACCCACATACATAATGTGCTCAGTTTTTTGCTAAAAATTTACGCAACTTTTGTCAGCAAAAACTGTTGTGATCTTAGATTTTCTTGTCAAAATATGCGATTGCGTGATTGAATTGATACCAAACTTGCCTATAACTGTAAGGCTTGATGTCACCACTTGATCTTATGTTGGGCAAAGGCGTACCCAGGGGGGAAGGTTCTAATTCTCCCCCCCCCCCCCGAAATTTTTTCCCAGTGATTTTTTACACTAGGGTCCCCCCTCTAATTTTTATGGTCCGCTAAAAAAAATTTTTTGATACATTTCCAACTGACCAACTTCGGCCTAAAAATAAAAAATTTCTCCCAATTTTTTCCTGGGGCGCGCCCCCCCCCCAGACACCTGCGACTATGTAGCTTATTATTCCTTGCTAGCTTTCATCAAAGGCTGGCCATGTATTCACAAGTACATTATGCTGCATTTAAATGTCTATATACACGAGTATATTATGCTACATTTACTTGAGTAATACACTGTCTGAATGTCTGATGTGACGTTACCATCTTTTGTTTTAATTTTCTGTCGGAAAAAATTTGGGGAGGGGCTGCAGCCTTGCAACTCGGATCTCTGGCAGTAAAAGCTGAAAGATTTTAATCTAAAAAATAAATTATTAAGGGTTGCAAGTCACCCCTTTTGTTTTCATAGTCTGGCCGGAAAAAAGATTCGATACGTCTCCAATTGACCAAATTTAGCCTGAAAATCAAAACTTCCCTCAATTTTTTCTGGAGGCTGCCGCCCCCAGACCCCTGCAGCTTTGTAGGTTACTGATCTTTTGTTTGTTAACTCTAATCAAACGCGAAAGTATTAAAATTGCTAAAAAGTACAGTTTAACTCATTACGAAAATTCGAGAAGTCACTCATCACCCCAATTTTTTTTCTGGGTAAGCCACTGTTTTCAAGACGTAATTCTTCGAAAACAGCATAGCCGACGTCCGAGCACCAGTCATAACGCAATTTGTAAATCTAGTAAAAAAGTCAAATAAGGTAGAATAAGTTTATGCCGTATCCCCCCTTTTTGGAGGTCACGACTCACGGTCCGCCCCTGCCGAAACGTGGGGTCTCCTCCACATTTAAGGGTATACGGTTGGGGTAACTGTTGGGGAATAATTGTATGTGTTCAGGAATTTGTTGGCGGCAGTACTAAACTTTGTAAAAGTTCGTATGTGGCAAAAGCATAAATTCACTCAAAAAGTTTGCACGAAAATTGTGCTTGTAGGGGAGATAATGGTCGCAGCATGTAAACGCTTCTAGGCCACAAACGTGTATCACACTCTTCCTATTATCTACTTTTGACAGGGGTAATGTGAAGCAGCTGACTACGAATCAGCTGTTTGTTTATGTCTAGAAAGAACCATCTTGGATCATCATACACTTCCAACATCAGTGGCAAACCCAGAAAATATTTCTAGGGGGAATGAATTTGATTTTTCGTAATGAGTTAAAATGCACTTTCAAGCAATTTTAAAACTTATAAAACGCCAGACAAACGACAGATCCGTTAAACACAAAGTTGCAAGGGTCTGGGGGCGCAGCCCCCTGCTGGCTCCCAGAAAAAAAATTAGGCGATTTTTCCATTTTTTAGACCGAATTTGGTCAGCTGGACTGCTGGAGACATGAGACGTATCAGAAATTTTTTCCGACAGAAAATTAAAACAAAAGATGGTAACGTCACATCAGACATTCAGACAGTGTATTACTCAAGTAAATGTAGCATAATATACTCGTGTATATAGACATTTAAATGCAGCATAATGTACTTGTGAATACATGGACAGCCTTTGATGAAAGCTAGCAAGGAGTAATAAGCCACATAGTCGCAGGGGTCTGGGGGGGGGGGGGCAGCCCCCAGAAAAAATTGGGAGAAATTTTTTATTTTTAGGCCGAAGTTGGTCAGTTGGAAATGTATCAAAAAATTTTTTTTAGCGGACCATAAAAATTAGAGGGGGGACCCTAGTGTAAAAAATCACTGGGAAAAAATTTCGGGGGGGGGGGAGAATTAGAACCTTCCCCCCTGGGTACGCCTTTGCCCAACATAAGATCAAGTGGTGACATCAAGCCTTACAGTTATAGGCAAGTTTGGTATCAATTCAATCACGCAATCGCATATTTTGACAAGAAAATCTAAGATCACAACAGTTTTTGCTGACAAAAGTTGCGTAAATTTTTAGCAAAAAACTGAGCACATTATGTATGTATATCCCATCCCCCATATCCCCTTCCCACCACCGTTCGCCCTTGAAATCCGGGTTTTATTTTTGTCACCATGAACCCAATTGACACCCACGGAATACAGTAACCACTGGGGTCATTTTTTTAAAAACAATTTATTAGAAATTTTAATCCAGCTTGGAAACTTTTTAAGCCTGTTTTCCGGTCAAGTTTGGAAACTTCCGGAAAACTGCCTCAGTAGCTTGCGGAAGTTTCCAAAAAGTTTTATGGCATTCCCAACTCTCGGCTCACCCATTAATGTGTATTCACTAAAGTTACGCAGTGTGGTTATGTATAAAGCTGAAAAATATATTAAAAAAAAATATACAAATATAAATATCTGTCTAAAACAACTCTCTATAACTTTAACTAAAAAAGTTTTGGATCTTAATCTAACTTTATTAAAAAAGTTAGGGGTATTACTTTAACTTTAACTTTTAAAAAAGTTAGTGGTCATACTTTAACTTTAACTTTAACGAAAACGAAGATCAAACTTTAACTTTAACTTTGAAAAAAGTTAGTGGTCTAACTT